>QFEI01001059.1:31912-75500 GCA_003316145.1 Neoboletus magnificus | reverse complement strand
GTTCCCGTCATCGTCCGCTCCCCTCGCACACTCCACTTACTTCGTAATCGAGTTTACATCCTCCACATTATCTCTTGTTCATTTCCGTTTCATTATCTCTCCCATTCTCACACTTGCCCTAAAGTACCTCGAGTAGTACTTAAACTCGAAGTTGATACCTTGTACCCTAAGCTAGATCTTACTTTCCTTCCTGTATACAAGACTTCCCTTTCTCGTCTCTAGACCTCGAAAGGCCTGAGCGTTGTTCGCCAGCCTCTCTCTACTCTTAACTCTTGACCCGTCGCTTAGGGACCTCTTCCCTCTGCGATCCTTCGTCCCCATCGTTTAAGGAGTCCCCTTAACGACCGTCTTTGTCCGTCGAACCAAGAGGAATCCCCCTTGTCGACGTTTGACCCGGAAACCCTCGACCCCACTTGTTGAGCCCATCCTTCGTCCACTGAGAGTCTACGCTCGTTGCCTAACCACGGTCCGAGTGTAACAGAAAGAAAGGAAGAACGGAACAAATCGTAACACTATTGATATTGTTGGCCATGCTCAGTAAGTGTTTCTACTTGCGCTTCATTTGTATTTGACCTATCATATGTCACTCACACTAGCACACCGTGCTCAAGTATTGGCTGTTGGAGTTAGCAATCCGGCACGCACCCGGAGAAATGGAGCATGCTATGGCAGTGCTTGCCAACTTAGTGAATACATTTCAGTTTGCATTTCAGTATGTACTTTCAGACAGCTCGGAGCTTAGCCTCTATTCTATATCAAACAACAATATTTTACTCTCGTCATACATAGCCTTTGTCTGTCACATAAACAGCTCATTCTTCGTACTGCTACCTCAGTCCGTTTGCCCGCAGCGCAACACGTACTGAGGTAAACTCTTTATCCATACTTATCATACTATACTAATGCCTTTGTAGATTATCGTCATAGATATATATACATTAGTCCATTTGCCCACAGCGCAACACGAACTGAGATTATCATCATAGCCCCATGTGCTCATATAGCGATTTAGGCTTTCTATCATTGGCATGATGGCAGAATGGACACCTTCGCTCACATTACCAAATGAAAACTTTAATTGCTATCGAGTCGATCCTAACCCATGTCCCATAAGCATCCATCAAATATAATACTAATGTACCACACTTGTCTGTAGTATCTATTTACCACTGGGTTGGATCACCATCACTTATGTTGTTTCACACACGCCAAGGCAGGATGTCCATTGAACATAGTTGCCAGATAGCCAGTACAGCAGTTTTAAGGCAAATCAGTCGTTTCACCCTTGATAGCCAGCTGATACTACAGTGGACCATTAGGAAACACACTACATTATCAAAAAGATACGTTCAAGCCTGGATACCGTGTGTATGTGTAGTAATTCCCTTGGCAAACGTGGGATGGAAATCGTCGCTCACATCCCCCATCAACGTCAGCCCGATATCAACTCACTTCAATGTTCACAAAATGTTAGCTTGACTTGGGCATGTAGGTTCCTTTGATTGGCCAGGGCCTGATCAACTCATCCCTGTTCCGAACATTTCTATGACACACTGCACCAAATTATTAAATACTATTACTCTAGCATAGATGTTTGGGCGGAGATTGAACTGTGCTGAATCCCCAACTCCGACAGGCAACCCCTGCGCATGACCAATCTGCCGGAATCAGCACTTTTGATATTGGGTGGTCATTTTCCACAACGGGAGGCCGACCCCCCACTGCATTTCCGAGGTGACCTACAGTGACCTCTCTCCTTACATTTGAACCAACATGTCCGTTACAAATGTCAACTCAGTGTCCCACCTCAATGGCATCCTGTCAGATTCGAGTAAGTTGACTGTGAGTGATAATCCACTTTCGTGCGAGACTGTGGTTAACTCTTCGCACACAGGTCATCGACTTCCACGCAACCTGGTGATTCGTCTCGCCTATCTCAGACGATTGGCAGCTTCTAACGGACGTCGACAAGGTGTGGCCCTTGTCATGCCATCGCACCAACGTTTGAGGCGCTGGCGAAGCAGTATCCTAACGTGAACTTCGTTAAGTGTGATGTCGACGCTGCGAGAGACGTGGCATCCACGTACAAAGTCTCGGCGATGTGGGTAGTTCCATTCCCTATATTGCCGATATACCACAGATATGACCTGTAACTTGTGGCTCTCAGGCCAACATTCATTTTCCTGCAGGGTTCCAAACAGATCCACACGATTCGCGGCGCTGACAAGACGTACGTGTTGAGTCTTACCTCCCGCTTCAAACACTGGAAATCCGGTTTACAGAGGACTGCAAAATGCTGTGAAACGATTCGTGAGCTCGTCTTCCACTGGTGCCTTCTCCGGCCAAGGTCACACTCTTGGGGAATCCCCACCCCCAGCACCAAACGACCTCACGGCTACCGCATCGTCAATTTGGTCAAACATGGATCCACCTCTCAAGGTCTTTCTAGGCCTAATAGCGGCATATGTATTCTTTTGGTTGATGTAGAACTCGGGACTCGTCGTGGAACCGGACCGTTCTACGTGACATCTTATTTGTGCAATTGCTTTCGCCCCCATCGGCCTTGACTACATTATTTGTACTTGAAGTTCAACTTCACATGGCTCTTACCTGAGGCCTGAGCTCCCCTAGACGGAAAATGAAAGTACGCCACAGCATATGATACACCTGCATTGCCGTGTCCGTTTGAAAGGCTGGGCCAATATCACTACATTTGCACAAGTACATTTTACAATAAGATAAGTTTGCCGACATCGCGATGCGTTTCACCACTTAACGGAGGACCAATCTATTGAAAACCTTCAATCACGGGCTGAATACCATGGCGAAGTATGATAGGCTAGAAGCGCTTACTTCCCCAACCCAACGCCTGGAATGCCTGACGGGCTGCTTCTTCTTTTGCCACTTTCTGGTTCCTCCCTGTCCCAGTGCCTCTGAGTTGGTTATTTACTACGAGTGACATAAGTGATGGTCAAGCGGAAACAAAACAGACGTTCACCAAAGCACTTGACTGCCCAGCGAGGCTGGTGGGCAGGACCTTCAGACTCAGTCTCCCAATGGATGGGAAGGCCACGCTGGGAGCATGTCTGGTTAAACAAAGCCAATGTATTGACCTGTGGTCCCCCTCCCGCTGGCAGGGAAGCTGGGATGGGTGGAGGGGCAGCGGAGGGAGGTACTGGTGCAGTGGTTGAGGTGTAAGGAGGCGGGGGCGGGGGGACCACGGCGGTATTGCCTCCTGGTGCCGCAAGGGGTTCTGATTCGGGGCTCACCAGACGACTGATCCAGGTGAGGAGTGGAGGGAGTCCTCTCTGTACATATACCGCTCCGACATAGGAGCTAAACAGGAGTCGCTCTTCCTACTGAAGGTGGATGACTTTATGAGGAAGCAAGGTAGATATCTTACGGTCTGGTCGTCGAGCCTGGATCGATCTTCGAGGCCTCTCACCCTGGACTTTAGATTGTAACAAGCGAGCCAGTGTTTGATTTGATCGTCGTCTATTAATTCTTTATGTTTTTCCTGTGGCAAGGCAGTGAGGACATGAGGTATGCAGTGTGATGCTCCGATCCCCAACATACGGAGAGGTCTGTTGCGGAGAGGAAGGGTGTTCGCTGAAACAAGATGTACATGATGATCATGCTGAGCACGGTGTGGCCGAGCTCAGCAAGCCGCTCTGTGCCGCCGTGCTCTGTGTGGTCGGGGGGTGATGAGGTATTTCTATGAGACTGGCGTGTAAAGACATCGAGGAGGAGATCGCCCTCGATTGGGGGGAGTGGTGGGATGTTGTTCATGTCCAAGCTGTGATCGACCTGATATGGGGGGTCATGTGCATGTCGTCACGTGCCCCGTTCTTTCTCCTCTTCCTCCTCATGGGTTCAGAGACGCGTCCGCTCATACCAGAGCGCTTCCTCGACGTGCCCTCCCAGCGTCTCTATTATCTCAGTCTCGGCTGTCTATTGCAGGTCGGTCCGTTCTACATCCTCCCCTTGCTCGCTACTCACCGCTCTAAAAGGCCATCAAGGCATTCGACATCGTCCAAAGCCTGTTTGCTTCCGGTGATCCAGGCTATGCCTATGGAAAAAAGTGGTTTTGCATCGACTTTGCATATGTCGTCCTCCTCTCTCGGCTTCGGATACCACGCCTCACCTACAGCAAGGCCATCATCGCCCTCCAAATCCTCTCCCTCTGGTTCCTCGATGGCTTGTTATTTGGTGCCATAAGTCTACATCTTGGCTCAAGTGCTCCCACGTCAGGTGGATATCAAGGGATACAAAGTAGCTCCTTTTCTACTTCTCCCGAGAACGCGCTCACCTGCTTTGCAGAACGTCCCGACTTGCCTGCAACACCCGAACAGTTCCGCATCGCTGACGTGTTTTCCCCTTCTAGTCTCCTCTCCCTTTTCTCAGATACTGCCCGCGGAGACCAGCACTTACTTGGTCAACACACTGTCCGCATGTCACCCATCAGCACCGCCCACCTTAACCCAGACGCGCTCACCTTTTGTCTGTCGCCTCCTTTACACTCCGTGCTCATCCCTATTCTCGTCAACAACACTACCCCGGCGAATGTTCGTTACTCTTTTACGCCCTTGACTTACATCGAGGGCCAGTCTGGCACTGGTCGCGTAGAGCATCTCGAACTCAGTGGAAAAGATCTCAAAGCAATCGAACAGGCTCGACTTGAGGGCCTCCAGTCGGTTCGCGCTCATTCCACCGACGACGAATATGAGGATGACGAAGACGAAACCCCATCTTCCTCTGATTCTCAGTTGCAAAGGACTCAGTCGCTGGTCCATGTACGCGTAACCAAGCCGGGCACTATCCGATTAGAGAGAATACTCGATAGCACCGGCGTCGCTGCTCGACTTGCTCACCCTCTCGAGGTCACAGTTGTCCCATGTCCTACCGCGTACTATACAGACGATTCCATTACTCAACCAGCCCACGCGGTTCGCTGTCAAGGGGATACTTCAGGTGTCGACCTGACAATCGATATCCGCGGGGTGCCACCTCTCAGCCTCCGCTGGTCAAAGCATGTCGGTGGGAAAATGGAGAGCTTCCTCGTCGAAGGCATAGAAGACAGCAACCCAGCATCTCGTTCGCATACAGATTCACGTAACAATATGAGAGCATCCTCAAAAATACCTCAAATGCTTAAAGTCCCTCTCTCGTTCTCGGTGGAGTCCTTAGGAAGAGTCACATTCGTTTTGGAGAGTGTCATTGATGGCATGGGTAACATTGTCACACTTGATCAAGGTGTGACCAGTGAAACGCTCGATCGTGAAGTGGCGTTGAATTCGAAGACGGCACGGTCGTTGAACATTCTTCGACGCCCCAGTATTTCTTTCCGGAACTGTGGTCCAGGAAATCCCGTCTCTCTGCTCATTGGTTCGGACGCACTTTTGTCTTTCCAAGTGACCGATTCGGATGCATTGGATGCACCGTGGGACGTCGACGTCAAATTCAACCCATCAGAGGATGGCAAAAGTCGCAGCAAATCTGTCAAGCCGTGGCAGGACACACTTCAGATCCAGCAATCTTCTCTTAGTTTAAGTGCTAGTGCCGCAGGAGAGTACACAATCCTCGGAATTAAGGGCAAGGTATGTGCCTGATATGCAGAAGGGCACACATACTCAATATCCCACAGTGGTGCGAGGGTGATGTACTCTCCCCAGAGACGTGTAAGGTCGTAGAAAAACCTATGCCAACAGCCGAGATTGAATGGAAGCGAATTCATGAATGGTCAGTGCGTCCCGTCTGTCCCGTACACACTGAATCCGCTGACTGCCGTCCACAGTTCCGGTGACACTGGGGTTTCAGCTTCGCTCATATTTCACGGAAACCCTCCCTTCCAGGTGTATTATCGCACACAACGAGACAAGGAAGACCCACGTGACCGCTTCAAAACCTTCACGAGCTCACGGGGTGAACTTACATTGCAACCCGAACATAGCGGTCACTACTTCTATACATTCTTGCACTTGAGCGATGCAAACTACAAGAAAGTGGAGCTTAAAGGCCCAAGCATCGACCAAATCGTTCACCCTCTGGCGGCTGCTGACTTTGTTCCAACGGCTGGCAATGGACCTTCCAAGCGCACAGTAAATAGTTGTTCTGGGAATATCGTTGACGTTGAAGTGCACCTTCGAGTGAGTCACTAGATGGTTTTCAGGGGTCATTTATAAAGTATTGTCCTCAGGGAACGGCGCCGTGGAATCTAGAACTGGATATCGTCGGCCCTCGCACTACTGATCGCCTGGAGATTCGCGACATCAAGTCATCGCCTACACGTATACAAGTGCCTATCCCGACTAAAATAGACAAGGAAGGCGGAACTTTTGAAGTGGATCTAGGTAAGCCTTATCGGGTCCTGTAACCGATCGCTCCCACTCATCACCTCTGAAAGTGAGCGTTGAAGATGCTTATGGATGTAAACGTTCCATCTCTGTGCCTGGCGTTTCCGTGAATGTCCGCAGGGTACAGGTATGTCATCGACTTTTCGGCAGCACTGGTTGTTTTTACAGTGTTTGTCTAGCCCACGGCCAAATTCTACATCAAGAATGGTATCAGACAGGTTACGATCCTGGAGGACGACGAAACTGAATTGCCTTTGCGGCTTACGGGCGATGGGGTATGTCCACCTTCCCAAAGCTTTATATTGGCGTTGACGCTGTCATAGCCATGGGCCGTCAAGTACCGCCGTGCTGAAGAGTCTGAGTCTGTCCTGACTGTAAATTTGCGTTCTCCGAACGAATATATTCGTGTCAAGAACAAGGGCTCCTACGAGCTTCTTGAAGTAGGTGCATTCTCCATTGTGAAGCATTAGCTTTGACTTATCCTGCCAGGTATCGGACTCGCAATGTCCAGGCTTCGTCATCGCTGAAGAAAGCGTATATAATGTGGATTGGGTCCCTCGACCGTTTGCCAGACTGGACTCGCAAACGCCGTCGATATTTGAGACATATAATCGTTCCCATATACTCCCGCCAATTTGCCAGGGTCACGATGACCATGTTGAACTCGACCTGAGAGGTATGTGGACAAACGTTTGTATCTGTTCACATCTTCACTATTTCCCCAGGTCGCCCTCCTTTCCAGATCATGTACAATATCGCAATGAAGGACGAATCAGGCGTTGGTACGATCGTTTTGGACCAGCCGACTTTTAGCAGCATTCAGCCACGAACACGTTTCCAACTTCATACATCTAGTCCCGGGCGTAAATACTATGAAGTGAAGCAAGTTGGAGACGCAGCATACCCGCTCCACAAACACAAGAGTGTCGTGATTCCACGCTCAGAGCGGCTTGTCATTGAGCAAGAGGTCCTTCCAAAGCCCTCCGCGAAGTTTAAGAACGACAATCGCATGTCGTTTTGCCTCAGTGACGTCCTTAGTCCTCGGGATCCGACGTCATCCGACGGTACGATCCTACTCGAGGGTACACCTCCATTCCAGCTCCATCTATCGATCAAAAACCTTGTTGCTAGCAAGGTACGGCACGAGACCGTGGAGGTGCACGACAAGGTTTGGAAATTAGATATACCATCATACTACTTCACATCCATCGGACCCTATCAAGTGACGATCGAAACCGTACATGATTCTTCGCAGTGTGAGCAAGCAGAACTCCACCCTTTGCGGCGTTCGGTCTGGATCGATGTCGCCGAAACGGCTGCTATCATCCCCTTGGAAAAGAAGAAGGATTTCTGTGTGGGCGATGTAACCCAGTTTCAGCTGGAGGGGACACCACCCTGGACAATTGGGTCAGTTAGCATACACACGTCGCTCATCAACGTTGCTTACGGTCCGACAGATACCGAATCAATGGTAAATTCTACACTCAGGAAGCGAAAACGTCGCCATGGTCGATTGTTCAGCAACAAAGCGGCGAGTTTGTCGTTAGTTCTGTTGCTCACCAGCAAAAGATGTGTAAAGCCGCCATCACCAACCTGCGCATGAACATCCACCCGTTACCATCGGCCCAAGTGGGTCATGGGAGGCGCATATACCAAGACATACATGAAGGTATGGTTGTTATTGCCCTGGGAGTCGACTGAGTGTTCACCCTCGCTCGTAGGCGACCAAGCCGAGATTGTGTTCACACTGATTGGTGAACCACCCTTCACTTTCACATATCAACGTGCGGAGCCCAGCCCTAAGAAGGGAGGCAAACCTGGAAAGGTCCTCGAGACCCATACAGTCTCGGGTGTTATGACGCATGAATATTCCGTCTTTTCCGCACTCGAAGGTATACTTGGACCCGCGCATGGAATTTCAGTATATTGACCGATATCTGACAGGCACATGGACGGTGACGTCCATATCAGACCATTACTGTCGATATCCATCGTTACAGGAAGGTCTTGAAAAGCCAAGGCGCTGAGTTGTCTTTAGAACATTGCTTGATCCTTGCATATCCGCGCACTTGTAACTTTAGTTCAATATTCAATTTACACATCACGCTCACACCTTTCTTTGTGGAACCAAATTAAATGGAATTGCAAAGAGATGGGGTTTTTTACGAGTGTCCACAAGGGTTTGAAGTGGCTCTAGACCTGAACAGATGAAATGTAGAACCACTTGCAGACTGGGGTACCATTAGAGTGAGCCGAACCACATGCAGGCATCACACTCACTTGAATGATCAACGGGAGCAGGGGGCTGCCTCGAGTCGGGTGGAATGGTGGTGTAGACAGGATCATGAGGCTCGGTGAAACCGGGGCCCGGAACTGTGAGATTACGACTAGGAAAATTTGGAGTGAATCCACATCTGAGTCGTGACCAAGTCGAGACGAACGCACATCGAGAGGTCATAGGAAGCAGTCTTGGCTGGAGTATCGCCAATGACGAGGCGGCGCCATGCCTCGTGACACTCGTGGATGATCTCGGTTGCATACTTTTTGTTTTTGGCTTCGCCGGAGAAAGCAAACGCGTTCTCGCCCTTGCCATCGGGAATTTTGTAGATCCTGCGCTCATCTGTCAGCAGACGCTTCCTCAGCCTCGGGGGAAAAAAAGTGGGAAACTACCTGAACCACTCATTGGTAGCCCTGATCAGGCCAGGAAGGTGACGCTCGACGTCTTCGATGTCGTTGAGCTTTGGAGCGAGGGGGTCATGGATATCGACGACGATGACTTTCCAGTCAGTCTCGCCTTCGTCAAGCAAGGCCATGATGCCGAGAACCTTGACCTGCTTGACCTGACCAGTGTAACCAACCTGTTCGCCGATCTCGCAGACGTCAAGTGGGTCGTTGTCACCCTTGGCCTTGGTCTCTGCATGAGTATTGTTCGGGTCCTCCCAGGTCTATTAGAAACCACCGATGAGCGGCGATAGTGCGGCGAAATGACGCAGACCACACACCTGAGGGAAAGCACCGTAGTTCCAGATGTAACCGTGATGGGGAAAACAGTTGCGGACGAAACGCAAACGACCCTTCTTGACGTCCTGCTTGATGGGGTTGAAGGCCTCCTCCTTGGAGATTTCCATCTTGGCGTTGGTCCAGCGGGGAACCTCGACGATCATGTTGAGGATACCACTGTTCCTGTCGGCGAAAAGCGGGATGTCATGGAAGGAGGAAACAACTTGGCCATTCCGTTCGATGTACACTCTGTGATCTGATATCCGACCAGATGATCAGTAACCACGAGGGTTCGCGACGACGAGACGGCGCACCGAGGGTGTTGGGTGCGCCGATGAGACGCTGTGTGTATTCTGTCGGGTGGTGTCAGAATAGAAATGAAGGGTTTGGGCGGGGAAGGACGCACGGGCTGCCATGGATGCTCTGGATGAGAAATGGCGAAGATGTTGGGAGAGTCGAAAGGCAGCGATTGACGGGCTGGTCATATATCCGCACTGACACAACTTCTTACACTCGATTCGCACGCAACGCAGACTACAAGTACACCGCTACCCGACCACATCTCCGTCCGACATTCCCCGTCTCGAAAACGATCCGTTCAAGTCCAATCGAAGCAGCAGTCGCTCCACATGCCGTCGCACCTCCCCGTTCCATTCAAATCCCTTTCCTTTCACGAACGTCCGTTGAAACACCGTCTGGTTCCCCGTGCTCGTCATCAGGATCGACTTGGACGCATCCCCCGTCGCAGTAAACGGCTGTTGAGAAGTCGAGAGCGAAAGTTGTTCGTAGAACGAATCTAGGAGCGTATGCAGACTCTGTAGATCGTTCAGAGCAGTGCTCGAGTTGGCGCGCACGATGCTCACCTTGTTGATCTCTGATACCACTTGCAGTCGCTCCTGGACCATCACACCTACCTTGTCGCCACCGGCTGCGAGACTGCCTTCGAATAGCAAAGCCGGAAGCACGTCCCCACCCCATCGCTCAACTTGTGCCACGAACCGTTCGCAGACCTCGAAGATAGGTCGGAGGATCGCGGCGAGGGTCGGATGGGAAAGCAAGCACCCCGCGACGAGACGCTCTAAATATGTGGTATGGAGGTTCCGAAGCGTCGTAAAGTCGAGATATGTCCGATCAGTGCTCGTTCCCGCACCTACGCCGCTGCCGCTCTGTGGAGCCTGCCGACCAACGCTCTCGGATCGTGCGCGCTGAGGTTTGTTCAGTAACTCCCTGAACCGCCTAAACTCTTCGTCAATAACGTCCACCATGACGTACCCCAACAGACTGTCAAGAAACCATCCCATGTCCCTGACGACTCCCCAACCGCAACGAAGCAGCTGCCTTCGCACCTCGAGGTCCTCTGTAGTGCCACCCTCTCCAAGGCCCGTCCATCTGCGTCGAGCTCGCTGAGCATTGGACAACGACGCCCAGCACGTATGAATACGAGTGTGCGTTTTGCGTAACGACGACAGATAGTTGAACAATGCAGAGTAAATCTGCAGATCTGAAGGGTAAAGGAAAAGGTCGAGAGGCCAAGCGACGCTGTACGTGAGAACGAGAGTGGTCCCGAGAAGGAGGTCGTCAAAAGAAGTGATCTCCCCAGGGTTGCTGGTCGTCGATGACGAAAGCACCTTGTCGCTGAGAGAAGGGAGCAAGGGCCGAATTGGCCCAGAAGGCATTTGAAATTTGAGATGCAACAAGGATGGGTCGTGTTGAGCTGTCGTCCCTAGAGATGCTCTGAGAAGGGCAAGGTTCAGATCCTGTTCCCTGATCATGGAGGTGCCGCCAGAACGCGTGGTTAAGCGGGATATTTTGAGGTGTTCGATGTCTCGTATGAGGGCTAGGCTGTATTCCCCGTTGCGCAAAAGGAAGTAGTTTGCTCTGCGAAATATAAGTACCAGTACGATCCTGAGCTGTGATGCGCTTACAGTGACACGACGGATTCTTCCACGTCCTTGCGTGTGAGCACGTTTAGCCACAGCCATTCGCTGACGTTCGTCCGGATCTGAGAAACGGTCAGGTCAAATCTGTACTGGTCCTCAGGCAGTACGGTCTCTAGTAAGTTGGCGTGCTGTAGGGCCTGTTCCCGTGGAATCTGACTTTCCCACTTCTTCTTTTTCACCGTTGCAATGGCTCGTCCGACATAGATGATAGATTCACGTGACTGATGAGATACGCACGAAGGCATCGAGCCTTCAAGAAGTACATAGTTGTCCGACGCCAGAGGATCGACGGGTGAGAGAGACCCATGGACCAAGAGTGCAGCCAGCTGCCCACGCCACGTACGTTGAACCGCGGCAGCTAGTGAAGACATGATTTGGGAGATGCGATGTACGCCCGTCTTTGAGCGGATGAGGAGCATGTCGATCAGTGGACCGGGCTGCCACTGGTCTTCACGCTCGAGCTGTGTCATCAAGGACTCGAGTGCGGCGAGGGGTGCGTCCCACTCTGCAAAGGTTGCACGCACCGCAGCGAGCGGGACGAAGAGTCCCTGGCCAACGAGCTCCGGGTCACGGCGAAGGATTTTAGCTTCGGTGTCTACGACCAGACTCTCATAGTCGTCTCTGAGAATCTGGTTGAGTGTCGCGCACAACGCGCAGACGTATCTTGAACGCAGCCGCGGAAGCGTTTCACATGCCTTTTTGATTTTGCGGTATCGGAGGGCGATCTGGCCGAGCACTTGAAGACACTGTTCCTCACCAGGGTGCAGGAGGGGACGAAAGGCGGGATGCAAGTTGTGATCGGGGGTGAATAGCGATGAGGAATGGCCGGCGAGGACGAGCAGGACCTCTGCAATCATTTGAAGCGCTCCCAGACGAAGAGGTCCTTCGCGCCGACGACCACAGCCACCACCGGGACTGACGGTGACCAAGACTGCGCCTCCATGTCCACCGCTAACCCACAGATGCTGGAACGCCAGCCAGGCAAGGGAATACAGATCCATTTCGCCCTCGACGACGCGTTCGCCGACGGCGACGATCAGCCCTTCGAGTTCAGTTCCGCAACCGTTCGCAAACATCTTGCTGAGCAAGAACACTGGGCCACTGCAGGTCAGGCGACGGTGACCAGTTCGGCGGATGAACTCGACACCTCAGTATCAACGCTTTGTCTAGATGGCAGCACCTCCGGCACCAAGTCGGACTCAGCCAGCTTCGTGTCGTGCGAGTCGCAATCGCACACACCCGTCGAGCGAGAGTCATCACACGATCTATCAACTATCCCATTGTCGGAGCCCGAGCAACAGGCAGACCCTCACGCCAACGTGTTGCACGAAAAAGACGACAACAGGGAGGAACCCGCTCACCCCACGGTACACATTGACGTCTCTAAACCGCCATCAGGCTGCGTCTCTGTCGTGACACAGATTGGGAACAGCACTGCAGTGTCCGACAGGGCACATTATCTTGAAGCCTCCAGTCCTACGCCATCAGCATTGGATCTGCCAGCGATGGCCACTTCTTCCTCGTTTCCAAATTCCCATGTGTCCGTCCCACCACCTCAGAGTCACAGACCGTCCCGTTCGACCGGACCAACTGCATTTCAGAAGGTGGTGAGCAAAACCCGACCTCACTTTCTTCCCCCAAAGAATCCGCAAGAAGACCTAAAGCACCTCGCCGATTGGGCAGCTATGATGAATCAGAGTCGGGCAGCAGGTGACACGTTTCAACTTGCCATTCTGTCTTTACACTGAAGCGGGATCCACAGAAGAAAAACGGCAAAAGGCTCTACAAGAACGCAGGTTAACTCGCGAACACCGAATCGAGCAATCCATTCATGCATGGGAGAAGGTGATACTCCCTGACTGGCGTGTCGTGCATCGAGATCCTGGCCTTCGCAAGCTGTGGTGGAATGGAATTCCTACAAAATGGCGTGCCTCGATGTGGGAGCGTGCCGCGGGCAATGCGTTGACTCTGAGCAAAGGTATATCAGTCGTCGAAGGGTAATAGTTCTGACCCAATCCATGGAATTCTTAGATAGTTACCACACTTGTCTCTCGCGCGCTAAAAGGGCTCTATCTTCAGGTGTCTTCCCTGCAGAAACGCTTCAGGTGATCGAAGAAGACATACTTGACACACTCCCTGCTCTCCATATTTTTCACCCTGAGAATGGCCCTCTCTACCAGGACTTGAAGGATATGCTTTGCGCATGGGTCGTCTCACGTGCGGACGAAGGCTTGGGTTATACCCCCAGAACATCAAGGGTGGCTGCTATGATCCTTATCAACATGTCCGCACCACAAGGCTTCGTAGTTATGAGAAATCTACTAGAAAGACATTGTTTGAGATCCTTTTACGGGGACACGGACACAAAAGAAGACGTGAGTCGGATTAATGGGAAGTGACACAGTCTGACTGAACCACAGCACCCAGGTTGAGGCATATTGTCGGTGAGTCCCGTGACACCACACCTTGTGCGATGTTTAATTCGGGGAGCAGGATTTTTGACACATTGCTGGCAGACAGTATGCCAAAGAGTGGGTGATATCCTCTCGCGCACGTGTGTGGTGGCGACTGAGAGGTTTGCTTGAACTCAGTATACTTCAACTTCAAACAGCACCAGATATCACCGGCTGCATATCTTCCCAGCTGGCTGATACCACTGTTTCTGGATCATTTGCCATTTGAGGCATGCGCAAGATTATGGGATGTAATGATGCTTGAGGGCGATTCGTTTCTGTTCCGTGCGGCGCTCGCTGTTCTTGCAGTTTTAGAGCCGCGACTTTTTTTCCCTGAACGACAAGAACTCCTTGACCTTCTCAAGTGAGTCAAGATACAAGTTTAACATTGCATACTGACGAAGGTGTGTTGTTCTGTCTCAGGGGTGAGAATAGAGCCGCCATTGAAGTGGCTCGGCGGGACGGCCGCGCTCTTGACGGCGGAAAGTACGAGATATATGGAGTTGATGAGGAGACGCTCTGGGATCAAATTGAAAGCATGGATGAATGGTGGAGGGGAACAACGTGGAGAAGATTGACACAACGTGAATTACCGGACATATAGTTACACGCCGCACAAATCAGCGAATCCATTGCAGTTATCATCCTACACTATCTTCGTCATCGTCTACTGCGGTTTTATACAGTGCATACATCTTTCTTCGATTTGTGTCTCTGGTGTCCTCGGCGCTTGCAACAGCGAATAATTTTTGCAAAACAGTATCTCGTAATATGCTATGGGGCATCGGACCGTCTGTGTGAGGGACGTCTGCGCAAGCGTTCGCGAGGACTGTGGGATACTCAAGGCTTGAGATTCGTGCCCGTTTTTGAGGATTTGACGTTTGTGGCCGCAGCACGGCGAGTAATGGCCTAAACAACGATTCTTCAATGTGCTTATACGTCGTGTTTGTCGGCGTAAGGGCAGCGAAGGATATAAAAGGGGACAATAACGCGATGATGGGGACGGGGACGGGTGAGTCGAAAGCGGACAGAGCCTTTTCTAGTTCCTCTAGGTATATTTCCGCCAGATGGAAGGTGAGGCCAGCTGGCACGCGTGCATCGGTAGGGCTGGAGAAAGATTTCAGCAGACTGGGACAACGTTCAGGGAAGAGAACTGACCAGAGTGGACCGCCTGAATTTGTAAGTATAGAGGTATACTCCCGAAGGGCGGAGGGGTCCCATTCAGCTCGTATGAGGAGTCTGAAAGAGGCATTGAGAAACCGCCGGACGAGCATGTAGTACTTGTCCATTCTTGGAGAGTATTGAGCGCGAGCAGATAGGGAACACGTGCGGTACATACCGTAGACGGTCTATTCCGTTCCATTCTCTGACTGTGGTGATCCAGAAGCCCTTGAGGAAAGTCAGTGAAGACGGGATGCTGGTGATCGTCAAGAGAAGCTCGGCCAACTCCTGTGCAAGGTCCTGCTGTACGCGGGGCTTGTCGGACATCCAAAAACCTGAGACAGACGTGAAGTAACTGCTGAGGGATGAGAAACGAGGACTTGCAGTAGAATAGTCCTTTCCACAACTTGGCGATCTCGATTTCTGGGAGAGCAATGTTTTCAGGATTAGAGAGGAACAATGCGAGGTGTTTGACCGCCTTGTCTCTTATCTTCTTGTCTATCAAAAGCTGGTGAGCAAGGAGACGGAATAAGAATAAAATACACACCGGACGATGCGAGATATTTGCCCAATGGCGGCGACGAGGTCATGTCTGTTCTCGATCGGATCGGATCGCGGAAGTGAAAGGATATCCTTGGTCACGTGCGAGCATTTTACGTTTGACTAGCGGAGTTTCAAACGTAACCGAGCGGTCCGCCCAGTCCTGCCAGGTATAAGTAGGTGAGCTCAGATGGTGGAATTTTGAGAGATGAAAGGACCCATCACTTGCCATGGTCAGTTCGTCGTCGTCGCCGCCGTCGACCATGCTCACTGACAATGACAGTCCTCGATGTTTCCCTCGGAAAGCCTGCCGAGGGTGTCCACATCAGTCTCCAGGTTTATCGCGATAGCGGTGATTTCGGCGTGTTCGATCCCGTCTCTCAACAGTTCAGTCCATGTTCTTTCTCGGGGTCTGGTTGTTGACCATGCCGTTCTTCAGTGTCACCGACGCCGACGGTCGTTGCATGGCGCTCCTCCCCCCACGCGACTCCGAGGGGGTGAAACAAGCACCCCGCTTCCAGATCGCCGCTGGCATATACAAGATCGTCTTCAAGCCACAGGAATATTTTGAAAGGACTAGTAGAGAGTGTTTCTACCCCTGGATCGAGGTCATCAATCCAGCGGGCACTCGTCTCTTCCTTACTGACCAACCATCTCACAGATCCCCTTCCGAATCGAAAGTCCAGACGAGCACTACCACATTCCACTCCTAATCAGCCCGTACTCATTCACCACATATAGGGGCAGCTAACTCACTGGCTCCCACTGCAGCAATTATATTTAATACAAAGTCCTCTATTGTACCACCCGGCATCAAGGTGTGATCTAGCGTGTACCGTTGTGAACGCGGCTACTCCAATCATTCTCGACTGCGCAAGCGCTATTGTACGAGTACTCTCGCATATTGCACGCCCTTGATATGCACTCCCCGCATGGAAGACTTGACGTTCTGGATGAACAAATCCCGGTTCTTTCGTAGCTCTTCCGCAGCCTCTGCAGCCTCGTTAACAAACAAAACGACGCAGATTGACCATGTCCCACCTTTGTTCAATGGGTCATCCGCGTTCGGCTCTAGGAACAGATACTGTAGTCCGACCATCACCGAATTCAGATTCAGCACCGGCTTCCAGTCTTCTCGAAGAATGTTCAAGCAGACATTGCCCTCTAAATCTACGTTGGGATGATATATCTTGATGGCGATCAGCACTTCACAAGTCGAATAAACTGGGAAACGCATACGGTTTGTGTGCACTTGACCTTTGGTGGCTCATGGGGGTAGTTGTTATTGATTGTAAACGAGAAAACAAACGCTCCACCGCGATACATCCCTATATTGACTAGTAGTAAACGCCAGTGCTAGAAAAGAAACATGTTCCCAAACCTTCATCGGGAGTAATGGTGAGCGTGAAGTTCAGCAGATCAGCTGGGTCGGGGAAATGCGTCTTCATCGTCGGTGGTAGGTCAAGCTCGGTCAGGTCTGGGACATTAGCGGGGTCCACAAGGCATCCAGGACGACCATTGGGAGTGGCTAGACAGACCTTTCTGTACGCGTATCTGTGCGGCGCTGGTCTTTGGCTTCTTCTTCGCTGCCGCGTCCTCGTTCTTCTTCATGCTAAGGATCTGTGCGACAGATCAGTCATAGGGCTGGTCCGTGGTAGCGTTGCAGACCTTCAACATGGTGAACTATTCCCTGGGAGGTGGTGGGGTGAGGTAGAAATGTGACGGCACGTGCCGGGGGCATGCACTGGCAGTGTCCCTGATAGCGTGATCCATCATGTCCAATCTATCAGAGACGCTGCCGGTCGTCGACCTCGACCTCTTTCTCTCTAACCACGACAGCTCCGAGCGAGTACAGCAAGAATGCAAAAAGGTGTGCACACCAAACTTTCCGTTCAGGCTTGCAAATCCATATCCCCGTTAGGCTGCCGACGCTCTGATAACGTACGGGGCTCTCCTCGTGCACGACTCTCGCGTGTCAGAAGAGGACAACAACGTCTTCCTCGATCTCGTCGAGGACTACTTTGTGCAACCACTCCAGGAGCTCAGAAAGGACGAGCACCCTGAGATTTCATATCAGGTCGGGGTTACCCTCGAGAACACCGAGAAGCCAAAGTGTGCCGTTCACCAGCCCTGCCTTGACATCATCGCCCGCCTCGATCCCGCTGAAAGGCCCTTGGACATCTCTGGTCACCACCCGGATCCCAAATGTCGTTTCTTTTGGAAGATGGGCACACTGCCTCCATATGGAACACAATACCCGGTGCTAAATGCACCAAATGTTATTCCCCAAGCCCCTGTCTTCAAAGACATCTGGCAGCCCACCATGGAGAAGTGGGGCCAGTCCATGAAGAATGCGTATGGCACTCTCTTTACACGCCTAATGTCGCTCATATGCATTTTCGGTCAAGCGTCGAGAATATCGCGGAGATGACCGCGATTGGCCTTGGACTCCCTCGAGACACTATCAAGGAGGCGGGAAAATACGGGCAAGGTCACATCCAACCTATGCAAGACTGCACCTTGACCGTATCCACACAGACCGCATCTACTTGGTCCAACTGCTTCTGACCTCACTAAATACGGCGAGAAGGATACCATTTTGGCAGGATTTCATACCGATCTCAATTGCCTCACTATTCACGGTCGCTCGCGATACCCTGGCCTCCATATTTGGGCACGGAACACTGGAAAGCGCATCCCAGTCAGATTTCCGCCAACTGGACGCTTTCTTCTCGTACAAGCAGGAAAGCAGATCGAGCATCTCACTGGAGGTCTTATCAAGGCTGGCTTTCATGAAGTGGTCGTGAACGAAGCGACTGTCGATGTGAGTCGTGTGTAGACACATGACTTCTACGCTTCACACGCAACCTTTCCAGGCCATTGCGAAACGCAAATTTAGCCGCCCGGATCGGCCTCTTATCAGAATCTCATCGACCTTTTTCTGGCACCTTTCTTCCGATTACGATCTCTCCCCTCTGCCGACTTTGATAGGGCGTGCAAAAGCGCTTGAGGCGATGCCTGATGCGGAAATCGAGAGTTTGTATCCCCCTATGAAAGTAGGACAACAGGTTCAGAAGTAAGCACTTTGTGCTCTTTTGCCGTGGCTTTCCACTGAGAAGGTATCGCAGCGAACTCAAAGACATAGCCCTCATGGCCTGATGACAACCGCGATGAAATCCATATCCTTCTATCACGCTTAGTACAACGTCCCTCACTTGTATCTTCCGTGTGCAGTTGAAGTTGAATTCAATTGTTATTAGCGTATGATGAATAGGAAGAAGGATGTAGTTATTTTCCGCGGGGAATCGCGACCCCAAAAACGTGGAGGACACTTTGAAGCTTAACCGTCATTTCGTCCCACTCTGCCTGAGGGTCCGAGAGCGCTGTGATAGCACCACCAGCACCCATAACCCACTCTTCTACGTCAGGATCGGCGGCTGACTCTGCGGTCTTTGGGGAGGAGGGTTCGGACGTTTGGTTGTACCGACCGTCGTATTTGAAGCAGCTCCGAATGGTAACCGACCAATCCCCACCACCTCCTACGCACCAGTAACCGAAGACGCCTGAGTAGATGCTCCGTTCGTTGTCCTCGATGGTCTGCAAGATTTCGACACTACGCTTCTTAGGCGCTCCGGTCATGCTACCTATAAATTACGAGGTTCAAACGATGCGAATGAGTGTCACCATAGGATCCTACCAGGCGGGAGGCTACGCCTCAACAACTCCCAGCCGACGGCACCATTGGCATACCGAGCATCCAGTGCATCCACACCACCAGTAGGCCTCCCTTGAATGACGCTGACGAGTTGCCAGACGGTCTTGTACTCCTCGACTGTGCAAAATTGAATTACTTCAACGTCTTCACCGACGACATTGTGGAGGTCGTGACGTATGAGGTCAACTATCATCAGGTTCTCCGCAACTTCTTTCACACTACCCCGAAGTGCTTGTTCTGCGACTGCCCGCGTGATGCCAGGTCCTTTTCGAACGGTGCCTTTGATGGGACGTAGTTGAAACGTTGATCTCGGTGGGCGAGAAAAAGAAAGAAAACGCTCTGGCGATGAAGCCAGCAGTGTTGTAGGATGTAGCCGAAGATATCCAGAGTGAGGGGCGGGATTCAATTCGCGGAGATGCTTGTAACGTTCCCATGAAGAGGAGTGTCGGCAAGCATTGTGAGTGATAGGGTCGCTTAAAACGACTCTTGTATTGGCTGTGAGGCATAGTTCGTAGGAATCCCCTGCGTAGAGACACTCCTTTGCCAGATTGATTCGAGAAATATACAGTTCCTTGTCGGGTAAGATGACAGTTGCTGTACCGGGCCGCACCTTTGTTGAAGAAGGGACAGCATTATACGAACAAGTAGTATAATCCGAGATCGTGAGTTTGAGTCTTGCCGCCGTTTCAGCAAGCCATTCTTCGTCGCTGTCTATAATAGATTGAAGATAAATG
The DNA here is from genome assembly GCA_003316145.1 of Neoboletus magnificus. Classification (NCBI taxonomy): domain Eukaryota; kingdom Fungi; phylum Basidiomycota; class Agaricomycetes; order Boletales; family Boletaceae; genus Neoboletus; species Neoboletus magnificus. The sequence goes on along the minus strand of QFEI01001059.1, from coordinate 55,604 downwards.
TTATTCGTCTTGTTGTCGAGAACGATGCTACGTTCTATAAATACCAGATTCACGTCTGGATGACGTTTCTCCTCGGGAGCTGCCGTTGAGGGCACGCCAAGCGATTTGACACCAAGCTCGTAAGATAAGTAGCCGACCAGGCCGCCCCAGAAGGGCGAGTCGAATGAACCATTGCAGGCCTTGCGTTCGCTCATGAACGAAGATAACCACGACCAGACATCGTGTGATTCTAGATGGATGTGGGAAACTGAGTGGCCCATGTGAAGTGATAGGAGGCTATCGCCGATAGAATATGTGATACGAGGAGAAGACGAGTGGAGACAACCAATGATGGTATATCGCCCGGGCTGGGCGAGGGATTCCAGCATCACGAAAGGAGACGATTCATCTTTTGCGCCGAAAAGCTCGCAGATATCCACTGCATTCGCGCCCGAGAGATGTAGAGTGGACGTGAGAACTGTTCCCGAAGACGAGGGGTGGGTGGAAGCAAGCGGTGGGTGTGGGTTTGGCCAGGGTGTGCCGAACCTTGCTGCAGACGTGGCGTCCCACGGGTGAAGAAGACGACCCCGGGTAGCGTTCCAGGAGCGGGCCAAGCGCCAAAAGTTAATCATCACTTCAACGCCCCCGCCATGAGTGAGAACGGATTCAGGATGATATTGTACCGCCCAGAACGGATGCTTGGTATGTTTAAGAGCCATGACCGTTCTTTCAATCCCAACATCATCAGAGGCCCACGCGAGCACCTCCAGATCTTCCACTCCGTTGAGTTGGGCATGGAGGGAATGATAACGAACAGCTTCCACGATACCGACGGTTTTGAATATGTCCGTTCCCGTGTGTTCCAAGGCAGAGATTTGACCATGCTTCACGATAGGTAACCTCCTGATTGTTGCACCACATTCTGTGGCCAAACTTTGTAGTCCAAGACATACGCCAAAGATCGGTAGCAGATGGTGCTCATCGAGTTTCCACAGATGTTTGACAACACCAATGTCCGCAGCCACGTCAGGAGAACCGGGACCAGGGCCCACGATGATAACGGTGAAATACCGAAGGAATGGCAGTAGTTCTGATAGTGTTAGTTCATCATTCTTGATTATGTAGATTTGGCTGGACGGAGCCGCTTTGCGACAGAGGGATGCAAGGCTAGGAGGGAAAATATTGAGACTGGACAGCATTTAAATCGTACGTGCGACCCACTTGAACGTGAAGGAGTCATAGGAATCCAGGAGGAGGATTCGTTCGGGTGCAAGGGGCATGGTCTGTCGGAAAGAGCAGGCGTGAAGTTGCTCAGACAGACTCCGAGCCGGCAATGGATTGGCAAGCTGTTAGATCCGAAGCTTGTGAAAAACTCTCAAAATGGAGGAGCATGAAAGGGATACTACCGTTAGGCCAACATGGAGAAGGAAAGAGGTCAAGTTGTGAACAAGATGGGTCGCGGTGGCAAAGTTCTAACCTGAACCTGGACGTCCCTTATTCGCGCCAAGCTTGCATGGCATCCACGAAAGACGAGCACCAAAAACTTTTTGACAAGGTAAGCTCAGGTCTGGATGGTCCGATTGCTGGCCATTGATCACTTACAGCTCAAACCAATCTGTGTACCCTTACTCGAGAAATCCCAACTTGCACCGCCAAATGTCTCCGTTGTGTTGCAGCTCCTCTCTGCCCTGGAGGACACTCTTGGACGACACTCCAAATCAACGCTCTCCGCCAACCTCGCATCATATGTATTTTTCCCTCTATCCACGATCTTACGCCGAAATCCATCAAGCAACATCCCTGATCAGGTGATGGAGAAGCTCCTCGGGGTACTCGCAACATTATGTGGTTCGTGGTGGTGGACCGGCGAGCTGGAAGTCTGGGGCCAGATGTTCATGTTGTGCAGCTCCATCATTGGTGGTCTCGAGGGGAAGGGGAAAGGCAAGGATCGAAGTGATGAGACCAAGGAAGCTGCCGCACGATGTCTGCTTGCACTTCTCCGTGAACGAGCAGATTCAGAAGCACCACTCGAGGCCCAAGATTCTTCCGCTCGACATCGTCTCGCTCAATTACAGGCACATGCGCATTCTACACGGTTCTTACCTGTAATAGGGCAGACTGTGGATTTCCTCTTGTCGACGGCCAAGTCGCCTCACCGGGCCTTGCAACACCTCTCTCTACAATTATTGGACATCATCTTCAGGGTTTATGCCCCAACTCGCTTCATTCCATCAGTACTACCAGGCGTTGTCAGTTCGATGACACGGATCGCCCTCGCCTCCCAGGAAAGCAAGAGCTGGGCAAATGGAGAAGTCGTTGCAGCGGCCCTCGTCGTCATACAGAACGTAGTGGTACTCTCTATCGGGGATGCCGTTTGCATTGCGGACGGGGCGATTCGCAGTGTGGTCAATCTCGAAGACTTTGTACATCTCAACGATGCGACAGAGGCAGAGTCACAGCCAACGATGTCGGTCCCTTACCTTGTCACTCGCACCTCATCCTGGCTAAGGGCTTCCGCCTCTCAACTTCATATCGCATTGAATACACTCACCCCGTTAGTCAATCACCCAACACCTCGTGCATTGACTGCACTAGCCAGCATGACGAAAGAAGTTTTGGCCACAGCCTCATTGACCCTTCCGCAATCGCAACCTCTCTTACTGTCGTGGCTACTCTTACTGTCCAATTCATGTCATCCCCAGGTTTCCGAGCTCGCAAACAGTTCCATCATTGACCTTCTCTCGTGTGTTTCGGCGCGCCATTCACTACTGCAGACCCTGACACAGATCGCTAGAGATAGTCTCGGGTCCTTACCTCGCTGGATCGGCTCTCAGGCGGATTCTAAAGTGGAGCATATCGCCGGTCAGCTGGAGGCGATCTGTCGAGTAGCTCGATCCACTGCTTCAAAAGGCCTTGGGCTTTCGTCTCTCTCGCTAGGATTAAATCTTCTCCTTGGTCCTAGCGGAGGCATCGAACGGTGGGGCTGGACCTTGATTTCAGTTTTGGAGTTCAGGACTCCTCCCGTTACAGTCCATCACGCACCTGGTATGCAACTCTTTCTGGAAGGTGACCCCGACTCAGCAGAGAGGATCACCTTTCCTGAAGTCTCATTCAAAAATGTCCTATCAAGGTCCGCAAGTGATGCTCTCGCAAGGATGCTTAGGGCATTAGGTCACGCAAGCGGCGACAACTGCCTTTACGCGATCGAGTGGTTTGCCAGCACTGGGCGCTCTTCCGAGTCGCGCGCCGCTGCGACGGCTCTCTGGTGTGCGGGTCGACTGCTGGAAGGTGTCAGTGGTACTTCCCTTGCTGGGGAGGATCAACTCTCGCAACACGTCACCACACACGGCAAACGACTCGAAAGGTTCGCTAGGGGACTTGCTCGAGACATCGCAGAACTGTGGACCATTGAACCCGCTCAGACCGCGAATTCCCCATCTGACTCACTGGACGACGATTCTCTCCCGCGAACGGAGTTCACGAAGGGATTGGCCATAATACGGGCTACGGCAGACATTGCGGAACCTCGTCGCTTCACACACCCTGGCTACAATCTCCAACCTCTACTACACAAGACATTTTGCCTTCACCTCCTCGCAATCAGCGCCAGCATCTTACAAGTCAATTTCACGCCGCTTCTTGTGCATGTCTTGTATCCCATCCTTCACTCTGTCGTCTCTCCGACGCCGCATCTCTCCCTCACTGCACTTGCCACTCTTACCTTTATTGCCAACGCGACCTCTTATGCATCACCTGCGAACCTGTTATTCTCGCATTTTGACTATGCTCTTGACGCAGTATCCCGTCGGCTGGGCCGCCGATGGCTTGATGTTGACGCTACCAAGGTCCTGGTCATACTGGTCCGCCTAGTCGGCAGTGACGTCGTCCAGAAGGCAGGGGACGTAGTGGAAGAGTGTTTCGACAGACTTGACGAGTATCATGGATACGATGTACTCGTCGAAGGTCTAGTGGAGGTCTTGGGAGAAGTCATTAAAGTCATCGAAAATGACGAGCTTCACGTCCAAGATGCACTTAAAGAGGACCCTCTCGCGCCGCTGAAAGTCCAGAGTCTTGGTTCACTACTGGATTGGGTTTCTCATCGCAACGATCTCCCGCAGGAATATGATGACACCAACTATGGTCCTGCCCCTCGTCAAGCCTGGGGTGACCTCGACAAAGGAGAGGGCGAAGCAGCAGAAGACGAGATCAAGCGAGAAAATCATCCTGACCAGGAAGAGCCGCTCACATCTGCACAGGCTTTGGCAAAGCAGATGGTTTCACGATCAATTTATTTCCTCACTCATGACTCACCTGTCATCCGGGCCCGAATTTTGCTGCTCCTGAAATCCGCTACGCCTGTGTTGTCCGAATCCGCACTTCTTCCCTCCGTCCATCAAGCTTGGCCGTATGTCCTGAACCGCCTTAACGATGCGGAGGTTTTTGTTGTCAGTGCTGCGGCAGCATTGGTCGAATCATTGGTTAGCCATGTGGGAAGTTTCATGGGCCGGAGGGTCTGGGACGACATCTGGCCTCAATTTACCACCATCTTGACACAGCTCGAGGCTGCGGATGGACAAAACGCTCTCGCACGCCGGGATCGTGGTGCTGTCGGGACAGGATCGGCTTACACTCATTCGCACCGGTTATACCGATCAATCTTAAAGACGATGACCGCAGCAGTAACCGGAGTCTACATGCGAGATGCCTCAGGGTGGGAGGTCATCCTGACTTTCCGGCGCTTTCTGCATCGGGAGGCACACGAAGAACTGCAAGCATGTGCAAGAGAGCTGTACACGGCGCTCAGGAACGGAAATGAAGACGCTGTCTGGCTAGCGCTCATGGCTACGTCGGGACGTGTACCAGGTGACGTTGCTTTCCTGAAAGATGTCAAATGGGATATCGATAACAATGTGGCTCTCATCTTGAGAGAGTAACACCATTTGCAACCTAAGAGGACGGAACAACCGGAGGCTTATGGTGTAGCTGGTGGAACGTGGCGGCGGATTTCTACACCTGCTTCTTTGAAGAGTCTTGCCGATGCTTCATCTCTGCCGTAATCTATGAGAGGCCGACTTAACAGAATGATATAGAGCAAATACATACACTTTGTAGCTTAGGTTGTAAACAACCATCCTAACGCCACTCTGTATTATTTTGATAGTGCATCTAAGACACGGGCATCTGAAGTACGGCTTAGACTCGATAAAGCAAAGGAATGATGGTGGGCGAACGTATTGCAATACAATATTGCGTTGGTCCCCACTCGGTCACGACCTGCCTCTAAGAGGGCATTTTCTTCTGCGTGTAGGCATAGGCACTCGACGTCACACGTGCTTGCAGTTTGATTGCACTGTGCACAACCACCTGAATCCACAGTCAATAAAGGCACAGAAATTGATTGGAATTCCTCACCGTCGTGGCAGTTTGTCACGCCGCGCGGAGTGCCATTGTATCTGAGGCACGTCCGGTCGGATATCATTCCCCGAAACCCACGAATGACTTACCCTGTAGCAACGATACGATTATCACGGACCAGAATAGCACCAACTCGGCGCTTCATGCAATTCGAACGCTGAGATGCCAGCTCAGCGAGCGTCTGGGAACGGGAACGGATGGTCAGTTTCGGATGAGCACTCCGAAGAACGTTCCGTGCCATAAAATAAGTATCCCACTGGGGACGCAATCGTTCGGTATCTGTCATATCCAGCGAATCCAGATGAAGATGCAGCTCCGATAAGGACTGGAACGTGTTGATGATGTTGAGTTTCACAAGATGGTTCATTCCGCGAAGACCCGGGAATGACTTTTGATTTGAACTCGCAGAATTCGCATCGATTCCGAAGACGCACTCGTCGTCCCGACGAACAAATTCCTCCAGTGACAGAGAGCCTGGGCTGAGGTTGGTTCCAGTATGTGTTAGAGACAGCTCCCAGGAAGACATACCCCTGCAAACGATGGTAACGCTGTAGCAACGGGGCGTCCACGTTCACGAGCAAAAAGAAGGGGCGCTTGGCAAAAAGGTTGACAAGGGAACTGGAGGTCAAGTCGACAGTCACAAAATCTTTCCGCCAATTTTGGGTAACATGGGCGAGAAGTTCCTCGGGGGAGATAAATGTTATTGGACGGGAGTGCTGAGGGAATGCTAAAGATACTGGGGAGTTCATATTGAGAAAAGACTGCCTCTCGGAAGTAGCTGGAGGCCGAGACGATCCCAAAGTTTCAGAGAGATGCGCGGCTGGTGTATGAGTCGCATGTGTGACAATGCAGGGCTATGCAGTGCCAACGCAGGAATCGAAGTTCGTCTGATAAGATGGGTGGACTGGACGTACCTCAATGAGATCCATCTGAGTGAGGTGCACTGAAGTGAAGCCTTTGGAGATGAGATAGTCCTCAATTGTTGACTTGCCAGCAAGCCGTGTGCCTACTATGGCTATGAACATTGCAATGGACCGGTGGAGGATGGAACGCAAGAGTTTATCTGACGCTTGACCAAAGATGGTATACAGTCCTAATTTCTCAGATCTGACCAAGCCAAGCTCGGGCAGGAACAAAGGCAGTGTCTGTACTTGGCACTTGGCAAAGAGGCCGGAATGATCTTTGAATTCCCAACAAATATTTTCGTTGCATGCGTGGTGGTACCTCGAAGCCGCCCGAGCCAACCTGCCTCTACTAAGTTCGTACAGCGAAATTAGTCACCAAACCAGGAACTACCCGAGCCATTTTCCCAACCTCCGAGGTGGTATGAACGATCCTTTTACGCGACACCTCCCTACCCAGTCGATAAGGTCACGCGTGGCTTCCGACGCACTGACCGAGAGGAAGTTGACACATTATTTTTGGCTGCTGCTCTTGCTTTCGACCTTTGTTCTTTTGCGCTTTTCATGTCCTTCGGAGCACTCGTGCGGAGCTGCTTAATATGCGTGGGCACAAGTTGTGGAGTACCCTGGGTATCTGAGGGACAGAGCCAAGGGGCGCTGACAGTGGGAATGGATTCCAGAATGTCCCGGACCGCCTCGGATAAGGGAGAGCCATGCTGTGCGATAGAGGAAGGCATGAGTAATGGAACACCTTAGTTGCAATTATGGCTCCACACCCGGAATGCAACGGCGGCGGCTCTGCGGACACCGAGAATCTGGGAAATCGTTGGTTCGGAACCCCTTGGTAGCGGAACCAATTTGATCGGCTGCGTTACATTCCTGGGGGAGTTGCACCCGGCCACCAGGTATGGTATGTGATCGACTAATGCGGATGGATCAACGTCAGCGCAACAAGCAAACACGACTGCTATCGGGGACGGCGCTAAACGTGGTGGTAGTTGATCGCCGTTCAGCGAGGGGTTATCCACAACAGCATGTCTGCGTGTGACGTGAAGCTGAGATTCAAGCGCTCTGGTCACTGCATTGATCCCGATAACGGGCTGTGGTGAAGCGCCGGGCACATGGTCTGCACATCCCTGTGCCTGTGAGGAATTGGTTTGAATATTGCCATACTCGACCCCGGGTACGTTTGCTTGCTGACCAGAAAGTCCCGTTTTCTGCGAAGATTTCGAGAAGCATGGGTGCGCGGAGGAAGGTTCTCAAGAGCGGCCATGAGGCGAGCTAGAAGAACGTTCTGAACGTTCATTGGAACCGATGGCCTGGGGATAGTCAGCCGATAAATTTCAGTGGAATTAGAATGGAACGTACCAACTTATCTGAAAGGGGTTCTCCAACACACTCTTGAACACAAGCTTACGCTCCAGAACGGCGCGGACCTTGGCGCGATTAGAAAGATGACTGTGAGGACGAACCAGATGTGTAGCCATAGAAGAGGTGCGGTGCAAGTCCCGTGCAGACGTTTACAGCAAGTCGTATCCAGGTTTGGTAATTCTACAGCACAGGAAGTAGAAGCTCAAAAACATCCGTCCGCGAATGTTGAGCGCTACTGTGTGTGTAGCACAGGAGTGTAACTAAGTTCAGACTGATGTGTGTAACCGGGTAAGACGGGCACCAGCTACGTGGCAGCGAAGCTGTGCGCAGCGGACGAAAATACCCTTTGCTGAGGATTTCGGGGAGGTGGGCGGTGCAAAAACTGAATGAAACGAGGCCCTCGTTTCATGCCATGCTGGGCAGGGAAGAGAGAAACACCGTCACCAGCTCGCTTAATTATTCGTGAATGGATTAAATTCTACATGGGAGAACCTCCAGGCTCGGCTAGCCAGGCTGGAACAACAACGTTCAATCAGACAAATCCCAGTAGAATGCCGGAACCAGCTGAGGATCCCCCCGGTAATGGGCCATATCCGACATCCTCGTAGAAGTCCTGCCCGAACCGTGTCCATCTAGAAGCCTATCCCAGAATGTACAGCCCTGAGTTGACCTCATGTCACCGCATGTACAGCAAGTGGTCGCTCTCTAATCAACACTTTTCCATTCCGTCAAAAGCATCATCCCGCCCTATAGCTACCTGTGTTCGGCGCTCGCACCAGCGCACTACGATGATGCTTCATACACCGTCTCTACAGGTTACAGATGTGGCCGTCTGCAAGCAACGTGATCGTACAGATGCTCTGCACCAATTCGCGTTTGCTGCTGACCATGACCCCAAGCCTCATGTCGACGTGGTCACCGTTCAGGCATACCCCCAAGCGACACTCACCGACAAGCAGAGGGCAATCGTAAACTACGATGCCACAGCCATCATCGAACTCGTCCGGAAAGGCGTTTACACTTCAACCCAAGTTTTAACAGCAATTGTCACAGTTGCGATCCGCGCCAATGACGTGACCAATTGTCTGACGGAATCTTGTCTCAAGGACGCCTTTGAAAGAGCTGCAGAATTGGATCAGTATCTAAAGAAGACCGGACAAGTTGTCGGACCACTGCATGGTCTACCAGTTTCGATCAAGGACCATATCAGAGTAAAGGATCTGGACACATCGAGTGGTTACACCGGTAAGTATAGCACCATTTTTAGCACACAGGACGGTGACTTACCTTTCGTTCAGCTTGGGCGTACAGGACAGTGGCCGAACACGATGCACTCGTGGTCAATATTCTAAGAAGATCAGGAGCCATCATATATGTTAAAACTCAAAACCCTCAAACATTGCTCGTAAGCAAATGACCTGTACGGCCAATCTGTCAAAGGTTCACGTTCCTTCTAGTCATTGGAGACAAATAATAATGTCTTTGGGCGGACTGTCAATCCGTACAACCGAAAGCTGACTTGTGGAGGCAGCAGCGGAGGAGAGAGTGCCCTCATTGCCTGCCGCGGAAGCGTTCTGGGGGTCGGCACAGATATTGGTGGAAGTGTCAGGATCCCTGCAGCATATTGCGGGTTGTACGGCCTAAAAGGCTCGGTTGCCCGCCTACCTCATTCTGGGCTTCTTGGTTCACATGACGGTATGGATGCGATCGTAGGCTGTGTGGGGCCACTAGCCAGATCAGCGAGAGACCTTGAACTTTTCTGCAAAGTGATGCTGGATGCCGAGCCGTGGCTTCTGGAGCCGCCACTTCTGGAGATGCCATGGAAGGCGGACGTCGCACGGGGACAAGGGCTACCGGAAAAGTTAACTATAGCCATGCTCTACGACGATGGCGTCGTGGCTCCGCACCCACCGATCACACAGGCAATCAAGAGATACGAGGCAGAACTAAGGAAAGCCGGGCACGAAGTCGTTTTGTGGGAGCCGCTGGACCATCAGAAAGGGTGGGAATTAATCGTGAGAACCTCCTGGCCACAATTTCGACCAGTTTGCTGACCGTGGTGTTCAGTTGAAGCTTTACTTCCTGGACGGCGGCGCAGAGTACTGGCAAGTTCTTCGTGCTGGAGGGGAACCGCCTGTTCCTCAAACCAAATGGATACTCGATCAGATTCAAGATCCTCGTCCTTTCACCATTGACGAAATATTTCGTCTAAACGTTGAGCGTGAAACCTTTCGCACCAAGGCCTTAGAACACTGGAACGCGACTAGGGGCCCCACAGGTCGCCCTGTGGACGCAATCCTATGCCCCGTTGCACCAACACTAGCCCCACCCCATGACACGACTTGCTGGTGGGCGTATTCATCGCATTGGAACTTGTTGGACCTCCCAGCTGTCGTATTCCCTGTGGGCCAGTACTCGGCTTCTCAGTTTTCTCCACTAGATTCCTTCTTGCGCGCGCCAAGGAACGAGATAGAGGAGCGCATCGCCGGACAGTGGGACCCGTCTACGTATGACAATGCCCCGATCGGTCTGCAGCTCGTTGGGCGTAGGCACAATGAAGAGCGGTTACTGGCTATTTTGAAGGTCATTGAGGATATCGTCCCATCCACCATTCCTGGCGGCTGGGCGAAAGGTGGAGTGAATGGAGCGAACGGATACCACGGACACGTAGCAGGCAGTAGCTGACACGGATACCGTATGTATATCACTTGTCAATGAGGGGCTTGACTCGTGGCCATTTCTGCTACAGGGCCTTGGTGGGACTCGGTGTCCCCTTCGCCCTGTGGGATGGGTGACCAACAGTCAAGGTGTTACATTCTTGACCATCGTGGTGGTCGTGTCGTTCCACCGTGAATGCTCGATATTAGTGAATCGCTCCTGGCTTCAGTCAACGCTCGCGAGCGCGCGGTTCTGTGGTTATCGATAGCAAACCCACGGCACATCCCAAACCTATCCGGGGTTTCGATCCCAGGAGAGCACAGTAATTTTCCCGAGTCATCCCTTACCAAGAGAGTCTTCTAAGGTAATGTCATTTCGGCCACATCATTGAGCATTGGAGCGTTGGCTGCCCTCCTCAAAGCGAGGCATTATGTATCGTAGCATCCTTGCTGTTTGCTGTAGCGCCGGAGAACAACCAGCTGGACATCAATTTCCAGGCAAGACATCCGTTGCCTGGTTCTTGCGGTGCCACAGGACGTCCTCCCGGTACGTCATCCGTGGTCCTTAACGTTGTTCATTATGCCACCGATTATAGGGTCGTTGTACCAAACGCCGGACCCGCTAACCGTTGCCGACGTTCCATTATCACCCTTGGTCGTGCAGGATGGCTTGCACGTTCAATTCAAGCGGTTCCATGGAGTCGTGAACAATACTATCCATCGTTAAATCCAGATCCTGAGTGCTGTCTGGTCTGGTCCCCTCATATATAAAACGGAGCGGTATGGCCATCCTCACATCACCAACCGGTTTCTCAATCATGTCTAGTGTCCCCCCTTCTAGAGCACGCGCATACAGCCATGCGACTGATCTTCCAATTGCGTTCTGGGACGCGTTGATGCGGAACGAAGCGGCTGCAAATATCATTCTCCCATTTGCGAAGAAGGCGCTGGACTCCCCTCGCGAAGAAGGCAGCGACCAGCTGTGGATCGTCCTATATAATGAAGCAAGTGACGACGTCGAGTTTGTGCTTTCTTGCACCAAGGGGCCACTGGGAAATTACCCAATCTTTGTGTTCACCCCAAAACCGTCCGCTCAGCTCGCTCTGGAAGAAAAACTTGGAAAGAACATGGCCGCTTCTTTGTTACAACTTATTCTTTGTCTGTTGAGGGAGGTCCCTCCTCAGAGGGTATTCTCCGTCTTTTCCATCGCAATGGTAGCGGAGAGGTTCGCCAAAATATTCGAAGAGCATACACACGGAATTCACGCTCTCGAGGATCCATATTACGACGCTACCTTCACTTTCTGCACCAGAAAGACGCTCAACAAGCCCTCGGTTTCGTTTTCCTCTCTTCCAGAATCAGAGGACGTCCTCATTGCTCTCCGTCGTGCGGACATTTCTCATGTGGAAGGGATCAAAGCCTTGTGTAGGGGGTTTTCTTTCACTTCGGTGAGTTCCGGCTACATTGTGTGGTGTATGAATCATAATGTCTTTTGTGCCGATAGCCGCCTTATATACTCGATGACGAGCACGCGGAGTTGGAGGCTAGGACGCTGATCACTAATCAGCAGGTTTGGGTGCATATGATCAAGAAGGGGGACGAAGAATGGGAGACTGCATGCCTTGTTGCCGCAACCAGAGAGTCGGAAAATGTGACAGCAGTCACCAAGGTCTTCACGGCAGAGCGTTGGAGGGGCCGTGGTTGTGCGGCACGACTTCTACACCGTGTCTGCGAAGAGTGAGTGTCTGCGACTTGTCTGCTCTCCATTATTCTGATTCTCCGCTAGAATTCTCCAGACGAAGGAACGTGTCGTTCTCTATGTCGGGAACAGTGATTCGACGGAGTTGGCATTTGCCCGCAGGGCATACCACAGGGTCGGCTTCCAAGGCCTCAATTCACACCAAGAACAGACAGCGGGACACGTGGAAAGATGGGTTGAGATCGGCTTCGAGGGAACTGCTTTGGGTTATTGGTAATCCCTCCTCCTCAGACTCCTAGTCAACGCTTTTCTCCAGCCTGCGAGTTGGAACATTTTTCATACCCAGGCCTTTTGTTCGGACCATCTGCTTTCCTGTATATACTTCGTACGACTTTAGCCTTCCCCGACAGCTGAATGAAGGGCTGTGTTCATGGTACTTGTACATATACACCGGAGTTGATCCCATACCCCAAACCATAGATTACTCTGGATGTCAACCTGTTATGCCTTCCTTAATCCATCTTTCTCCGACGGCATTATCCTCAGGGTAAGCGGAAAGGAGCTCAGGGCTTAGAAGTAACCTGGCTCGTTCGTTCGCTTGAACGAGTCCTTCAAAATATCGACCTGTTTCAGGTGCATTCTCAAATAGCTGACGATAAGCATAAGGTTTTAGCGTGGTCGATATGATGTTTTCTTCTGCCACATCTAAGCTCATGTGTCAATACCGATTCCATAGAGCGTCGAGAGAACACACATCGGACGGACCCGCTTTGAGTGAAGATGTGATAGAAAGGCTGGTGTCGTCCGCGAGGAAGCGAATCGACATTCATCGACGTTATCCACCCCTCGGAAGCCATGCAGGACGGCTGCAAAAACAGCGGTCCGACATCCACTAGCGCGGAGAAGGAGAAACTCACCTCCCATCCGTATATATATCCAATATATTCATACTTGGCATGTTTGAAAATCATCCCCACGAAGTGTTTAACGGGAGCTGACAGCCTGGAACGCAGCGTCACGGAGGCTGCGGCCTCATCCTCGTCTTCATGCGCTGCTTTGCAACTGGCCAGGAGCTGGTCTTGGATGGGCGGGCTAAGAGCTGGCGCTAAAGCGTCGGTCAATACAGAGAGGATGTCTAACGGAAAGCGGCCGATATGTTTCATGATGTTCAAAAGGTATCTCCTGTCGTTCATGAAAATCAAATTCACGGTGAGCCCGACATAGAATGCGGTATGAAGATCCCCTTCAGAAATACTTTCCGTCGGCGGAAGGAACGAGAATGAGGCAAGTATGTTTCTCGACGCACGAACAACCATGGAAGCTGTGCTAGCCGGCCGGCCGTAGCGCATAGCGGGCAAAGGGGCAATGCCTGCGTCCATGAGTAAACGAGGAATGTCCTCCTGAACTGATAATATGGCCTTGCTACGGGATCCAAAGACATCCACGATGATATCGGACACTGTAGGTTCAGGGGAGGAGACGATAGCTAAGACTCTTGCAGGGAAATCGACGGGGGCAGCCTTTATTCCCAGGCGGCGAGCAAGGCAAACGAAAATGTATACCAGCGAGATAGGAATGGTGTCTTTGTGCGTGGTGAGGAACCAATGGGGAAATCGCGTATTGAAGGCGTTGAATCGAGAGTCTGTGATACTCGCGTGATTAGGACACAACACTCAAGCCGGTTCGCAGCTCACGTTCCGCGGCTCTGAATCCACGTTCCCAAAGGAAGTCACAGATTGATGAGGATACGCGGCATAGTGTACCTTCACTGTGATTAAACTCGACTGGAATTGTTGGGAGGTTTTTATCTGCAAGGTACGACCGACAGAAGTCACTAAGAATGTCGAGCAGAGAAGTAATCTGCATAGAGCGGTGTAGTGAGTTTTAGGAACGGATACCGTGTGCCTATTACTTACCTCCATCGGAGGGTGAGCGAAATATGACGAAAGACAAGCGATCGCTGTTTCCAGTGTGTCTGTATCGTCATCTTCCTCGTGCTTTATTCCACACCATGTCTGCACCGCATGACTACGTGCTATCGTGCCCAGCAAACATCGTGCCCAGAAGCGGCGTGGAATAGCGTGTCGAGGAACCCCGCCTTCATCGCTTTCGTCGACACCACGGAAAGGTTCAGGGATAGAACATTGAGCTTCCGTGGCCAGCGCATTCCAGACGTCATATGAAAGCATGGAAGTTACCTCCCTCGCTCTCTCCAATCGACCATCACGTTCCATGATAATGTCGTCCAGGATTTTGATGGCCTGTCTGTCGAGACGGACGCGCTCCATATAAAGCGCTTTCCAGTCATGGCCGAACGCCTGTCTTCGCGAAAGCTCACTTGCAGGGAGGCTGACCGTGTAACGTGCGCGATAGTGTGGTTCCCAGAGCGTAGCGATAGATGCTGCACTCCGGATAATGGAATTCACATGGAGACACGCAGCCAACGTCCTTGGTCCATCATCTGAATGAGTTGATATGGGGAGTTGCCTGAGAATCTGCACATAGATGTCGAAGGGTAGTTCTTTTAGCGCCATGGCGGTAGCAGTCTGATCCGGGTTGAATACGAGAGGTCTGAGTGGAGGTATGCCTGCCAGAACTAGCAGTGGACGATCACACCGCCCATGTGTGAAATTTGGTGTCAAACATATGATGATCAATTGGTTCGGACATCTATTCAAAGTCCCTGTAAGCGATGCAGGGTCCAGGCGACTACACAAACGGTGCCTTTTGCAAAATTGTTGCAGTCACACAACAGAGCTTTCACGTACCCGAGCGGACAGGTCCGAGTCCTCGTCTTGAATCATCAAGACAAAACTTTGGCGGAATGAAAACAAGGATTGATAGACATTGGTACGCTCTAACCATTGCTGAAGTAGAGGCTGGAAACATTTCAACAAACACAATGTTGACCGACACCAAACCATGTGTCAGTGAAGATCCAAGACCGACTGGCCCGGAAATCCGTCAGTCATTCTAGCTTCCCGGTTCGTTTTCGACAGGAAACCTATGTATCCTCGTAGTCATCAAAAATGCTAACCCTCTACAGTCACAATATATTTACATAGTAGGTTACCGTATGAATTCCCGTGTCCTCCAAAGCAAGGAGCCCCATACATTGTGAGATCGGTAGCATATCAGGTCGATAGTCGCATCGAGGAATTACTTCGCTCGCAAACTGTATACTTTGCGGTGAATAGATTGTTGGTTTACGTGGACGAATGGACACACCTGACTCGGCACGGTTTAGAACATCTGGTCAATGGGGATAGCACTTCGCATGTTGACCATATTGAGAAGAGCTGAATTCATTGGCATTGGAACACCGTATTGTTTCCCAAGGCGAACGAGGTACCCATTCAGGAAGGATATCTCAGTTGGTCTGCCCTTCCTTATATCAGACAATGTCGACGAGATGTTTCCTCTTGTTAGTTGGGTGACTCGTTGGACTTCTTGTACGAGCGCGTCAGCTTGGAGATCGTGTGGCATCCGGCCCAAAGGGGCTTGGTTCCTCTCTACATCTGGAGCAAGCGAGCCGAGAAAAGCCTGTGTGTCAGCTTGCAGCTGCGCCTCAAAGGCGCTAGTAGCTTCTGTGCAAATATCCTGTAGCATTCGTTTGGATGCCTCATCTTTAAACAAAGCACCATTTCGGCATCCAAGAATTGCCGTGAGGGGGTTCACTACGGCATTCACGACTAGCTTTTTGCGCATTGTAAGCTGCACGTCTGACATTCGCCTCCATTTGCAGCGCAGTCCATCAAGGGTGCCAAGGACAGCTACTGTGTCCCGCAAGGTGGAATATTGAGCATAAGATGCTTCACCTCGACGGGCTATATCTTCGAGACCGAGTTCTCGCTCGTGCTGCGGCTTGGACTCTTCTGACAACGATGCCTCGAAGTCCCGTCCACGACCGTCCGGAATGATACCGAACTCGATATCGCCGACTCCTGCGTGTACGACATGTGACGGTGACTTGAACCATGCGCCGTGGGTATTCGAAGCCAGGATAAAGTGAGGTCTGCTTTCGGGGTTGCGAAAAAGCTTCTGCACGAGGTCTTCATAGATACCCATCCCGTTTTGGAGTAGCACGATCGTGCTTCTAGGTGTTAGACGGGGAAGCATTCGAGAGATGGCATTCGTAGTGTTTTGTGCTTTAGTTGTGACGAAGAGTGTTTCGATGAGGTCAGTCCTTAGGTGCTCGAGGGATGGTGAATAGCGTTTGGCCTCATCCCCGGAAAGGTTGGAGTCAAAAGGTATCCCGGCACCAGAGTAGTCCCCCTGTTCGAAAACCTCCATATCATACCCATCGCTGGTTTGCACTATGCCCTGGTTCTCCACAGATATTGCCCTACCAAGGGAAGCCGCAGTTCGTGCTTGACTCACGGACTTGTGTATAAGTGTGATGGAATGTGTGCGCGGGAGTGCTGCTCGTAGATGATGGGCAAGGAGGGAACCAATGGGTCCGATTCCTAGGATATAGAAGCGCATGTCAATGAGACTGATGCCCGCGAGAGTCGAGTGTACACTGGCGGTAAAAAGTTTATGATGCCGTGGAAGCTGGAAATGCAGGGCGACACGTACATACGGATTGTTTAACCGATGCGCTCTGCCGTAAGGACCTCGGAAACGAACTTGGGCTTGTAGAGCTCGAATGAGACCTGACGGTCCGAGTGTCGGCTTGTTCTCAGCGTTGGTCTATATTCAGGTGTATCAAGGTCATAAGGACTTGAATTTCCAGCCAGGGGGGTCCCACAATGCGGTGCTGCTGGATCTCGGGCAAATCTCGGGCCGTAAGCGAGTTCGCCTGATCATAGAAAAGCTGCTCGAGTTCTCCCTTCCCTCCACTCCCATTCAACCCTTTCGACATCGATCAGCAACACAATGGCCACCATCGCGCTCAAGCGAACTGGGCAAAATGCATGTATCCCACCTCTTTAATATACCCATCTAGATCTGATCGCAGATTGATATATCGTAGATGCCCTTGGTTGGGTACGTCTCCTTACTTTATGCCAAACCATTTCATTAAACTTTCCTACACTAATTCAAGGTTTGGTCTCTGGAAGGTGACTTCGCTCCCGTGAAAAGTTCGCCTCGTACTCAACTCCCTTATATAGGTCACCAAATCTACTTGTGCGGACGTGCGTTTTCACCGATCTAGAGTCCTGCCACAGTGTCTGATGTTCACTCAAGACGGTTTATAATGCCATCAAGGTTGGCTACCGTCTTCTCGACGGTGCCTGCGACTACGGGAACGAAAAAGAAGCGGGGGAGGGAGTCCGCCGGGCAATCGCGGATGGACTCGTGAAGCGTGAAGATCTCTGTGAGTTGTATGTCCAAATGTATCAAATCAAGCTAACCACGTCTCTTTAGTCATTACTTCCAAGGCGAGCCCCGCACTAAAACTTGTTTGATTTACACACCTGGACTGATGGCGAGACAACAGCTCTGGAACACCTTCCATGCTCATGATCATGTAAGACGACCCCCCCTAGAGTAATGCACCTCTTAATTAAAGTGATAGGTGAAACAAGTTACCAAGAAGCAACTCGGCCTTTGGGGTATTGACTATTTTGACCTCTTCTTGGTGCACTTCCCCATCTCCCTCCAATACGTTGAACCTAGCCACCGTTTCCCCCCTGAGTGGTTCGGTGATGATGGCAAAGTGCACCTCCGTGGGTGTTATATTTTTCTTCTTGCATTCGAGTTCATGGAGTAAATCAGAAAATACCCCCTTGTCGGAGACATGGGGAGCTATGGAGGAACTTGTCGACGAAAAATTGGTGAAGAACATTGGTCTGAGGCATGTAATTGGCTCACCTGAGGTTGCCGCACATCTCACTGTGATCCAGTAACTGCCAGGGGTCTCTTATCCTTGATGTGCTTCGATATGCCAACTATGAGCCGCAGGTGCTCCAGGTCGAATTACACCCCTACTTGACTCAGGAGGGTCTTGTTGACCTCTGCAAGACTCTCGGAATCGCTGTAACAGCGTACTCCTCCTTTGGCCCTCAGAGCTATCTCGAGCTTGGAATGGCCAAGGACTCGGCTTCTCTACTTCAGCACAACCTTATTACAGACATCGCCACGGCCCACAAGAAGAGTATGTTATTTTGTACCTCTCTTTTGCACTAGTTCGGATGATTCTCACGTCACATAGCAACTGCCCAGGTCTTGCTGCGATGGGCGACCCAGCGTCGTATCGCTGTCATCCCGAAGAGTAACAACCTCAACCGACTGGTTGCTAACGCGCAGTGCGACAGCTTCGCCCTTTCCGATGCTGAGATCGCTAGTATCAGCGCTTTGAACATCAACTACAGAGTGGGTACGAGTCTCTCGGCCCTGTATCGCACTGAGACATCCCTGCACAGCTCAACAATCCCGCGGACATGGACCCTCGTTTGGCTATTTTTGCTTGAGTATACGCGCTTGCATGTATGATATCGAGGTGGCGAGATTATTCTGGATCTTGTTGGATACGGACCCGAGTCACAGCTACTGCCGCAGTCGAGGCGCAGCATGTCGGAGTTTGAAATGAGCACATTAGATCAGAGCGACCGACCACCGTTTCTTCCCGCCCCATTATCACAACCAGTATGGCCGTCCAGTTCAAGTTAACCAAAGCAAACGGCTTAACTCGTCGCATCACTTTCGTGACGCGGCCAACGTGGCCCCTTCTCTCCGCCAGAATTGCTATTCTGTACAATATCGCGATCGAGAACGTTGGGGTATCCTACGTCGATTCTGACGGCGATGAAGTCACTCTTAGTTCGGACGATGAGCTCCAGGACTTCTATACATCGGTCCCTGTCGCTAGCGACGGCGCCATCAAGCTCGCCGTCCATAATCTCAGCAGCCTTCGGGCCACTGATACAGCATCTCACTCGCTTCAAAGTGCTACCCCACAACAGTCCAACTTCCGGAACACGTTTGGTGGTCACGAAGTGTTACCCCTAGTTTTTGACGCAGATGATGAGTGGCAGCGTCTGCCTGGCCCCTTAGGGAGTCTCTTCCTCTCTAGAGATGCCCCTGATAGCCCTCATGCCTTTGTCGAGGTCCTGGAAAGTGACGTCAGCCTTTCCAAGTCTGAAGCAGTCGAGTCTGGAAGTGGGGACGCTTCCCGTTCCGACCTCACTTTTACCCCAATAGCTTTGCAAGGCAAGGACAAAGGCAAAGAACGCGCAGTCACCGTGGAAGATGATGTCTCGTCCGCCGGCTCTGTTATCGGCAACGAGACACCGGCCAAGCCCCCCGTTCATGTTTTCGAAGTGAACCCCGAGGATGTATCCAGTTTCTCTCCTAAATCCACTGTCCAGCTTCCCCAAAGCGGTGTTGCCACCCCGGCTCAGGCGCAGAGCACCCCCGTGATCATTGGGCAGCCTCTCATAGCTGATACGTCCACCTCCAGCGAAGAGCAGAAGATGGAAGTTCTGGAAGATGATCCCCCCCTCCCGTCCTTGGAATTACCTGATCCAGATCGCGTCCCCCCTTCTCTTGCACATGATATTGCTACACTCTTGACCACCATTTCCACCGTTGTTGGAACTCATCCGGAGTTGTCCGAATGCCTCCGTAACATTGCCATCAACGCCAGAAACGGCACTTACTGGGCCGCTCATCGCGACGCGATATCGCGCGCTGCGGAGAATATCCACAGAACTGCTGTACAAGAGACCGGAAGGAGTCTCGAGCAACTTCACCGTGTTACTGAACAGGAGGCTGGAGCACGAGTTACGGAAGCTCTTGGCGGAATTTTCCGCACAGTCGGCGAGTTTGTTCAGGATGAACAGAACACTGGTTTCCAGGCATCTAGAAATGCTGCTCAGATTTCTCCCGATGAAACAACATCCGACATGCCAAGACCACCTCGTATGGTACCAACCCCTCCTATATTTCCTCGCTTACCTCATCCGCGCCGCCACCACTCATGGTTTAGCCAAACACCTTTCACCCATCCGGGGGGTCCTTTCTGGGGTGGGTTAGCACATCCCCCCCCACCTCCCCCGCCGCCGCCGCCGCCGCCTCCTATGACCCCTCGAGGCTGGCCCCGCCCTCCTCCTCCTCGATTCTGGGGTCGTGATTCTGAACACCCAGAGCCCGCTGTCAATAACCATGATGCAAGGGTCGCCGCAGCAGAAGTTCTTGCAACGGCTGCTGAGGCTCGGGCGCGCGCAGTCGCAGAGTGTACCCAAACCGCTGCTGTTCAGCCATCGTCGACCCCAAAACTTACACCTGAAGAGCTTCGTGCTGAGCTCGAGAAAGCGAAAGCAGACTACAAAGCCCGCAAAGAAAGGTACCGTCAAGCGAAGGCCATCAGAAAGATGGTAGATCATAGTCACCATGATCAGGCGTCTCCGACTGAGAGGTTGGCACAATACAGCATTTCCTTTTCAATTAACTAACCCGTATTCAGCCACAGTATTTCCAGACAGACCTCCGATAATCCGACACAGGTTATATCGAATAGCAATGGGCCTACCGTTGTCCCGACCGCGACGCAGGAACACCAGGCTCCCGAGTCCACTGCAGCTGCCTCGGAGGTTCACATTGTCAGCAACGCGCGTGGTCCCTACCCGCAGCTTGAGATGTTTAGTGTCCCTAGGCGCAGTCACACCACAGGTCACATGCACCGTGGACAAGTTAACGATAACAAGGACAGCCGTCCTTTCAACCGAATCATGAGGAAGTTGTCAGACGTACGTGCTGTCTGTCTGCGGCTACACTGTAACTGAAATTTGGTGCTGCAGATGGGCTTTACAGAAGGTACTTACCCCAACCTGACTGGTAAGGTGTTGGACCAACTTCTCGCGCATCCACCTGTCACCAAAGACGCCGAAGAAGATATTGTCACTAATTTGATCGAGGAGCTCATCCCAAGTGGTGGCGGCACGCACGCAGGTGCATCTGGAGGTATCCCAGGGGCTTGGCATTGATGTACACTATTTATTTTGTTGTGATGTTACCGGTATCTGTATGATCCGATGGAATGTGCCGCCTTGGCTATTAGTAAACCGAACTATGTATTTTGTAACAATCGAGAATGAACAGAGCATCTTGCTTGTTTCGATTCCTCCCGAGATGGAGCACTGTTAGCAGGTTGTTGCTGCGTTAAAATATCACGAGTCCTAAGTATCAACAACCATCGAACAGCTGTCGAAACAATAACAAGATGTCCATCATATGTGGATAAATGGGCAGTAAAATCCGATGTGACGCCGCATCTGTCCGAGCATGTACATTATCCACCGACATATATTGTGGTGCCAGCCCGTCTGCTTTGTTTGCAAAGATGGGGACAAAGCAAATGTGCTGCAGTGGTTTGCTCAATTAGCAGGTCGCACTAAGTATACTCATAGGCCCACCTGCACAAAGCAACGGTGATTTTTATCCTTGACATCGGACCGCAACAAAGCAGACCGCCTCCAGATTCTGACCACGCAAGGAATACTAGATCTACAATGCCGCTTGCGAATATCAGTGACGTGTCTGCCGTGGCGGTTGCTAACCAGACGCATCAGCGTGGACGGAATGCATGTCAATTCCCTCCTCGCCGAACCTCCACACTGATGCAAGACATCCGCAACCGCACATCCAAAAACAAGCTCTTCCGAAACGACCTTATAATACCTTGGAGATTGCTGAAGTTGGCATTCTAGTGCTATGTTAAACTGAAGTATAAGGGAGATCGTGAGACTTCCATCTATTTATCATATTCGACATAACCGTACCTATGTCAAACACTCGTCGGATTTTTTTTACCCACATCGTCCGGGTGGCACAACTTTTACTTCATTCTGTCCTGCATTCTAGGATCACACTTACGATTTAGCTCCGTGCTAAAAGGCTCGGCGGCAGGGAGGTTCTCATGATTCAGGAATTGGTACACACCGGGTCAAAACACTTCCCCCTGCGCCGTAAACATTCTAGGGTACGTGAACCTGCTTGGTCAGTATTTGAATGTACTCGGCCCGCAATACACACCCTGTACTGGAGTCGACAAACGCACTGGAAAACGCAGTTTTCCGAACATTTTCGCGGCTTTCCGGACTTCGCTTTCACAAGCTTTCTTTTCGGGCACTACCCTCACCATCTGGTCCGGTTTAGATCTGCTCTGGTTCCCATGCATTGTCACCTTGCAAGCCATTTACACCTCTTGCATTTTCGGATCTGCTTACTGTGGGCTTTCCATGCCGACCTTCGTCGATTTGGCAGCCACGGCTTTCGCCGCCTGTGTGTCCTGTCGCTGCACACGCGATCTTCCGGGAAATAGCTGTCGTACGGGGTTTCAGAGTCGACCTACCGTCTTGATATGGTCACGAAGTCGCGCTCCGGCGGTCATCCGTGTGGCACAAATGGCTGAGAGAAACGAAGGGCCTGTCAGTGACTCTGGAAGACGATTTGGGGAACCTCGACGGCAAACCCGGGCATACGACCGAGCTTTGTGTACCTCCTGGTGGGGCATACGATGAGGCAAGTGCTGGATTGCTCGCTTTGATAGCTGAAAGAGAAAGGGTGTGGGTTTCCCAGCCAACAAATAAAGGATATAGTAGAATTATAGCGCCCACAAGGACAAACAAGCACGCTTTGGCGGTGTGGGTGTGCCACATATCGATCACAAATGATCACAAGAGTACAAGCTGCCTTTGTGGACACTCTCTATAAAACCCCCCAGCGCACCGTTCTCCCAACTCATCTCCGTCCACCCACTGTCTCAGAGGTGTGTCCCCCATGTTCTCCCGGCATCGTCTCTCTGCACCTTGCCTAACCACCGCACAGCGCTAGCACATTATGTCCACCAACCCAACACCTCCACAGCCTCCTGCCCCCGTTCCTCAGCAACCCCAAGTACCACTTTCCCCAACTCCCGGATCGAAGGCTTACGCGAATCTTCAGCACCAAATCATGAAAGATACCCTCGCAAACGTATCTGAACCCATTGCCGGTCAGAAGTGGGAGACGCACCCGAGGATGAAGGAGGTCATCGAAAGATGGTCGCGGGAGATAGCATACGGTCAGGCTCAAATTGCAACTCTGGGTCCTCGAGTCGAGTACACACTCCTCCGGAGAACCCTCCAATTCCAGTTCAACCGGACGCTCATGTACTGGCGCATGTTCCGTTTCGTGGATCTACCGCCAGAAATCATTTCCAATATCTTTCACCTCGTCGTCTGGTCCGCAAACCATCCATCAGATGGCGTAAAGCAGCGCTTACATCTCACGTGGGTTTGCAAAACCTGGCGTCGCTTATTGGCCGACGACCCAATGGTCTGGAATGCCATCTGGTTCCATGACTCCCCTCCATATGCGAGATCATGGGAGTGGTTCAAACGAGCGGGGTCTGCTCGCTTGGATATTCGAATCAACGAAGTTGATCCTAAATTCACCGGCGTGCGAGACCCTCCAAAGTTCACCGCTGAACAGATGTCAGACATGCTCGACAAACTCTTCACTAAACTCTCTCAGATCCGTATGCTCGTTATCATTGTCGACACCTGGCCTCCCGCACTCATCGTCCTTCAGAAACTGCAAACCGCCGGAAATGCAGGGGTACCCATTAACATCGAGCGCCTCGAGATTCACCGTTCCGGCATGCCTTATGTTTGGATTCGGCCTGGGTTTGATACCCAAGGCCATCGTGAGCCTGCCGTCTTGTTTGGTGGCCAGACCCACCA
>QFEI01001059.1:18355-30512 GCA_003316145.1 Neoboletus magnificus | reverse complement strand
CAATTAAACTCGCCGCGCTTGCCGCTCACCCCACGCAAGAGCAACGTCCAACAGAAAAATCCGTCCAGCCCTTCGGAACTCTGGACGCATATGCTATCATCCCCAGCCGTTCCTCAGTCTTCCCCTGATCCCGAAGAGGCTCGCTTGGCTGCTCTATCGTCACGAGCGAAGACGCTCTGCCCCTTGGAGTGGGCCTGCCTCCAAGCGAGGAATAAAAAGTGGGTCGATGAAGACGCGGACGGGTTGTCTGCCCATCCTGCGGTGACACGCTGCCGAAGGGTTGATGAAGACAGAGCGGAGCCAGAAGCAGTCAATCTCGAATCCGGTGTTTCCGTTCCTCATACCTCGAGCCTGAACAGGAGGAATGCCCTATTCTCTCGCCCGAGCATGACGCCGCAGTTTGAAGACGTGGAGGCGGCCATCACGCTTCTGGGCTTTAGAACCCGCTCATAATTATCTTCAGTGTTATCATTAAGGGACCACGATGTCGGAAACTGTTGTTGTATTCGTCCTAATTATTCGTCTTTATTCGGTTGCAAATTTCATACCCCCTGTTGTCTGTTGTCCCAACCTTGGCATACCATTACGATTTTCCAGCTGCACGTTGGCCGTTGCTATGTGAAAATACATGTTTTTTCCTGTCCGCCATTCGGTGACTTGTGCTCACGTGAAAACATTGTTAGCCGCGCGCGAGGTTTCTGAACCCCTGAGTGCACTCGTCCAAGAGACCTCACAGCCTATCCCACCCTCCTTTACACATATCAGATGCGTACTGCGCCAAGAAGCACCCGTCGTACCACCGCTGCCCAACCTTGGGTTGAGAAAGAGAACCGGACGAACCACGGCCCGTCCCAACGAGAAGGTGCCATCGCAATGTCAAGCAGAAAGGCTCGGCACCGCTTGTCAACCTCGGAGCTCGCCCGACTCGAGGACGTGTTCAGGCAAGAAACACATCCGTCCCGCCAGCAAAAGAAAGATCTCGCGGCCGAGTTGGGAATGTAAGTCACCTCGCCCCCGTTTAAGAGTGTCTCTCATCTCGAACGCACGTGTACGACACCCGAACCCGACCCTGACCGCTTATAGGGACTACAAGACCATCACGATTTGGTTCCAGAATAAACGGCAGACGTCGAAACGGGGTCAGCCGCCTGTCGAAGGTCCGGATAGGAACGTGGGACGAACGAGGGCGGATTCTGGTCTACGCAGCGTGTCCTCCCCATCGCATAATGCCACGCTGGACGCGTCGGGGGTCAGTCCAACGACGAATTTCTCGGGGAACAAGGGTCCGGGGGGCGGACTGAACACGATCGCATCCAAGGCGATCGTCAAGATCAAGCCTTTGCTCGATTCCCTGAACGCGTTGACGTCAGGACCAGGAGAACATTCCGAACCCACAGAAGTAAAGAACGAGGCGCCGAATACCAAGGATGTCAACCTACACCAGCTCCGGACTTTGTCGGAGAACTCGATCGCTTCGGCCGAGTTAAGCAGACACGATCAGATAACCGAGCGGGAACAGGCCAAGGAAAAAACCGTCAAATGGAAGAAGAGAATACGAACGCTTGAATGGGCCTGCGAACGCCAAGCCAAGCGCCGAAAGTTGTCCAGGGAAGGGTATGTTAGACTCGAATCTGAAGAGGTTCAAGACGGTGATCCAAACGATACACGCATGGATTCAGCATTATCGTTACTCTCCCTCGCATCTTCGACGCAGGAGGGAACCCTAAAGGACGTGATGAGGGGTGCATCGTTGCTCCTCAGCTTCAAGCATTCCTGGCGCAGAAAGTAGCAGGTTCGATTTGAGGCTACATCTAGACGACGAATCAGTTTCTACATACCATCTTTATTCGAGCTCAAGTGGGAAGGACTAGGCTATATTTGCGGCAAGATATGCCTCTGGAGTGTTGCATTGCGACAAGGTGCTAGCGGAAGACGCAACGGTGTAAATGTATGAAATGCTCGACAACATTATTGTCTCAACCCCTTTTACGTGCCTATAATTGAAAGCATTATCAATCAAGGGACGGCCTGCTGCGTTTTCTACCAGTTTTGGTGGTCACCAAGGGTGTAGAATGTTCTGGTGAGAGGGGTTGGACATCTGAGCGGACGGAATTTTTAGTGGGTGCACACGGGACGGGCCTCGCGTGCTTTTCTGGTAACCCATTAACTGTCTTTGGCGGGGCGACAGTTTTGTTGGATCGGTAGGTGTAGTCTGGGGCATCTGTGGCAGGAATGAGAGGTGCGGCATCTAACGGCATCGGTTAGACATACCTGCCATCTTTTTGAACAGTGGGACGAACACCCTCAGAACTGCTTCATTAGACACCACTGACGCGTTGAGAGGGTCGGTCTCTTGAGTAGTATCAACTGGCATATCGTCCTCTGCTTCGGCAACACCATCCTCCGCTTGCGCCGCAGGAGTCACATCATCCGTGGTTCGTAATCTCAAAAAGGAATCAATCAGAGGCTCGAAGAATGTTTCTATAGGTGGCATAAGATGCGAAGGCGCATCGAAGAAGTTCGTGGTGTCACTACTTCTCCAAGGTACCACAATGCCACCGTCCGACCCCGGATCCGTCACTGCTTCCCGAGTCTGTTCATTTGAATTCAACAGACCCGTGATTGCAGGAACACCAAACATTTCTTCGAACAACGATCTTCGTGGCGCGGCAGGGCGTTTTTGAAGTACCTTGGCAGACGCTCCAGAGTCTTCCGGCAGGATGAAGTTATCGCCCATGACTACGACGCCATATTTGTGCGTCAGAGCTACTAGCGAGAAATCACCGGAAAGTGGGAATGATGGTTGGTAAAAGGCGGTGTTGAGAATACCGAATGGGAGGGTGTATTCCATCAGCGGTATGGGAGAAGTGGCACGAAACAGTGTGACTGAAGACGATGTTGAGTCTAGGACGGTGGAATGAATCGTGATGAAGGTATCATGATGGGGATGTGACATAAGCACGTTGTAACGATATTCATTTTTTAGGTGCCAGGTTACTAGGACGAATATCAGTCATCTTGCAGCCGTGGCTTTCGGAAAGGAAGGTACCTGACTGAGTAAGAACGTCCCAAACAACCAAGTCTATCCCTCCCATGACAGCCAAGTACCGCCCACTCCTGCCGATAAAATGGGCTTCAGAAGGATGACGGCATTCTTGGATAACGAATGATTGCTGGACAGCATTGGTATTTGGATCGTAGAGTATGACGGAGCCGCCAATGGGAACAGCTAACAGGGATCCGTCGCGCGACCATGACGTGTGTCTAGGGATATCTGACCTGAGACTAAAACTTGATCTTGACGTCCATGAAACTGCAGGTTGTATATCAAGGTCGATTCTGTAGTCCTAGCGGCCCCACGAGAGAGCTTACCTTCTTCACTCCCCTTCTTGTCCCTGGTCCTTCGTATTCGCCATGCCTTCACATTCCCATCTTCCCCAGTGGTCACAACCTGTATGTCTTCCATGCCTGGACGAAACGACAAAGAAGTAACCTTCGCCAATCCATGCGGTCGGTCAATTCTTGTATTCAATATCCAAAATGTCGTCTTTTTATCCCAACACCAGAGTTTGAGGTATATTTCGCCACGGAAAGACTCATCACCTTCACGCCTGTCGATCGTGGCCATCCATTCACCGTCGGAAGAAATGACGGCTCGTTCAACACGAGCGGGTTCGAGGGCTTTCTCCTCGCGCCTAGAAACACGGTTTGAAGGCGAAACTTCGAGTTCGGCGACGAGGGTAAATGTGGAGGGAGAGTAGGTTTGAAGAGAGGATGGATGAGAGGAAGGAAGGACAAGGGTTTCCGAGGGCTGATGGAAGGCGAGGGGTGTTGAGGATGAAGAAGGCCAGGAATTCGATACAAAGGGATCTGTGGTGTTGTAAGATGTCGTATCCTGAGTAGATAAGATGTAGATGTACCTAATCTTATTCGGGCGAAAACGCGTGAAAGCTTGAGCGCGGACGAGCTTACAAATGCGTAACTAGCATCCGCGAGTCCCAAAAGATATTCTTCCTCGGCCCCTCTCAACGGCGAGACAACAATGTTTTTTATCGGAGAACCAACTCGAGGGACGAATTCTCGTTTACCAGAATGTAGCTGCCATATGACAAGGACTGACTCTTCGCCACCGCTCAGCAGATATGCACCATTGGTGGTAAAAGCAATGGATGAGACTGCATGAGCGTGCCAATGAAGCGTCGACGTCTGAGATTTCTTTTCCACACCCACCACCTTGACAAGTTTGGGATCCAGACAATACCATAGTCGTACGACACCTTTGGCATCACCAGTTGCAAAGTAATCCTCAAACGGGTGTACAGCAAGACAGGTGAGGGGCTCCGGGGATACAAATTTGGTGAACCCTGACTTGAGATTTGAGACTTGCACAACGTATGCTTTGTGGCCGGCGATAGCGATCAATCGTTCGCCACTTGCAGAGATTGCGAGGCCAGCGGTCGCTCTCGTTTTCCCAATCGGTACGACTTGGGACGGCTTCTGGGCTTTCTCAGGGCTAGTCGCACCTTGTGTCTTGAGAGAAACCCGGAGGACTATACAGCTCTCATCCTGAGGAATGTCGGTGGGACCTGCCCGTTGGGGGTCTTGTGCTACAAAAGATGAATGACTGTCATTCGAAAGACCATCGGTGAGACTCACACAAGCTTTTATTGCTCTTCTTGTTCTTAACTGCAGCCACGAAAAGATGGCCCTTGATTTTCTCGTGTGTGCACACGTGATGTATAGGCTGGTCAAGGGCAATTGTTCGCAAAAGCACGCCTTCCAGGAAGTCCCAAATCTTTATAGTTCCGTCCAGCGATGCAGTGATCAGCTGAAACGCGTTCTGAGGGCTCAGAACTGCGGAGGTGATGATGTCCGTGTGGCCATCATCCCGGGATCCGGGTAGCGTGGATATGATCTTTCCGGAAGTTGTCGAATGGATTTTTATGGCGGGGCCGACGATGGAGAAGAAGTAGCTGGAGAGGGAGTCGAGTACGGGTCGATATCGCACGGAAAGGGGACACACCTGCCATCTCTGGTGAATATCGGAGGATGTGAACTGGTGCTGGAATCGGTGAGCGGGGACCAGCGCCATCGTCGAGGTGGTGGTTGTTCGGACCCGTTGGTCGTCGTCGCTGGTCCGTGCGTGATGTTGTCTGCCGCATGCTGCGATGTCGCTGCAGCAACGGCGCTGGACGCGCTCGCCTTTGACTTGCGTGCTGGCATATGGCCAAACGCTCCCTGCCAACGAAAAATGCATCAGCCACTCATTCGGCATTTACCGGTCCAAATCAAGAAATGTTTTTCCTTCTTCTTTTTTCTTGGCCCGAGACATATCGATTGGCCACCTTCTCCATATGCAAGAACCGAAGACATTCGGTTCTTGCCTACAGAGAAGGGGTCCATCTCATTCCATCCTATCTATACGACAACAGCACAAGCAAGAACACGTCGAAATACATAGAGAATAAAATGCATGCTACAGTCCAAAACCGTCCATCAATCGCTTCGCTGGCGAAGGTATATGTCATAAGGTACGTCGTCGTGTGTGCCACACAGGTGGTGACCAGCGGGCAGCAGGAAGAACGGATCCGATGGGATCGTGTCAACAGCTCTTGGAACCCACGAAAGAGCGGACAGAGCGACAGTATGTTTGCAGGTCATCTTCGCTTGCATATCGTCTCGCCTCGAGCATGGCATGATGCAACCGTTCCTCCTCCACAAGCTCAGCCTTCGACAGCGGTTCACGTGGGGGTACTGGCCATCCCAACTCAGCCAACGAACACCAGAGCGATACCCGCGCTTGCATATCTCTGCATTCCTCCTCAGCATCCCCAAGATCGACACGGAGAATCACAAACTCACCGCTTATACCGTTCAAGTAGCACCTCAAACTTGGCCCTGCTCTCCAACTCACTCAACTCAAGATCACTCTCCCACCCTAACTCCCTCAGTTCGTTGGGGCGATTTCTCATCCTGTCCACAAGTTCTTCCCACATCGATTCTTGACAAGCGAGCACACTCTGGTAGCTCCAGTACAGCTGCATCGCAAGTGAGCGCTCGTTTAGCTTGTCAACCTCCTGCAATGGGATGAGGAAACGGGAGTTGGAGCCACTGCCCATGGTGCTTTCCGCAGACGACCAATCGATAACATAGAGCGGTAGCTTTGTGGCCTGCGCCACTTTGGGAGAAATAGGAGAAGGAGGTTCACCAGAATTGCTCGACGGCTGTGTGTTCGCGTCCGAGATGGCATAGCTCCGGTCGAACAGGGAGGACTTCTCTGTCGATTCGGAGTGGCTGGTTCGTCTTGAATCTGTCGAGGAGAAGGAAACGGAACTGGGTCGGAGAGTTGGCATGTCAGATGAACCTGTTGGCTGGGCGCCTGCTTCAGGTTTATCTATGTCCCCGCTCAATAGTAATGCGTTGGCCGGCAGGGGTTGTGGGAGTGCAGGTAGAGGTGGGATCGCAGGCATACGGAAATGCAGGATGGGTGCAGAGATCACTTGTCGAAAATTGGACGTAAAGTGGATCGGAAGGATAGCTTGTGTCCGATTAATATACCAGTCACAGCAGAGGAAAGTAGCTACCCACCAGTAGGTCGTAAATTGATAAAGCGATTCTCAAATACGCCATAATACAAACTTTCAAGCAGTACATGATCATGTGGTAATGGTTTCGAGTCGAGTGGTGACAGCGGTGGCGTTGGTCCTCGGTGACCGTTAGGATGGTGGATTGACTGGGACCGTTTGTTGCGTGCACGGAGAGGCGTTGTGAACCAACTTGGAAGGGTAGGGAATATGATATCTGATTGGAGGTAAATGTTGGACGTCATTAGGAATAAGGAACAGACATACCCTGCTCAAGCACCTCCACGACACCACCTGGACTCAAAACCCGGTTGACCTCCTATCGTTTGGCAAAATTCATGAGTATATGTGGTCTGCGGAATAGTTTAGCGCGACTTACTTCGAGTAATACCCCCCACTACAGATAGCAAGCACGCACAGAAAAGATGTCATGTCAGAAGGTGTTCCACACCGCAAACGAACGCGAGAGCAAGTCGTGATGGTGGGAAACACTCACTTTGTTCTCAGGGACACCCCTGCCTAGGCTTTGCATATGAACATGGTCGAACTCGTCGTCGTCGAAGGGCAATTTTGTCGTTAAACTGAGACATTATGATATGTTAGGCAACCTCCAACTGGTTTGAAGTCTGTCCCGACATGACGCTCACAAATTGCCGTGCACCCAAGTTATGCGGCTGGCGATCCCCGGTTCTAATAGCGACAGGGGTACTTGCACATCGACAAGGTCGAATCCAACCTAAAGATAGCACATGAAAATGCACAGAGACGATCCTCGGACAATCACACATACAAAGTGACAATCTGGCCATTCTTTGGCGGCCTCGAGAACCCACGTGCCACCCTGGAGAGCAAGAATAGATATAAGCGTTCGCTGACAGGAGGGGGACGCCTAGAATGAATGCAAAGACATACACCACATCCTAGATCAAGTGAACGTCGTGGTGGGCCGTCCATGAAGGAGGCAAATGACACTGATTTTTTCATGCGCACGTGGAAGCTAAGGTCCATGCTTTCACTACAACACCGCGGATGGAGAGACATGTGCTGAGCGGGTTGCTCGGCAACGATGGCAGCAAGTTCACTCACAGCTCCAGAACCTGCCTGTCGTAACTCAGTGGATACGGGGCCTTTTCTGGGTCAAACGAATGGTGCCTATGACCATGCTTGTTCAAAAAGTCCTTGTTCCTGGGGAGCACCCGCCGACCACTCGAGGTGAAATCGAGTGGGCGTGGTAGCGATGCGACGGGCATGAGGGGGATTAAGTGGAAGGGAAGGAAACCGAGACTCATATATTATAAGTTTCAATTGCCAAAGAATTGTGCTGAGACCGCGTGGGATGTGCCGTCGAAGCGAAGGGGCGTGGAAAGACGACGACGCCGACATCTTCCTATTACTGACTACCATGAAACAATCACGTCGCTAGTATCCCAAACTCGACCGAAACATGCCAAGCATCAGCCCGCGCGATTTCAACATCCTCGTCCAAAAGTCTCCCAGCGTAAATCCGCCAAAGAACGGGAAATAACACATGCCGCCGTTCTGTCAGTCTGTGTTAGCACGTCGTAGTGTATCCACCGATGCCTACTCACCCTGCCATTCGTGATCACGATCAGCTCTGCGCCACCCTGATAGTTCACCAAGGTGTCACTCTTGCCCGCGAGCACATTTAGTACATTTTGGACAACCACCTGAGCATGAGAGGCGACCTTGGCCGCCTGTTTCTGCTCGGGCCACTCGATGACGTCGCCTGCCGCAAAGATGCGAGGGTAATCGACCAGTTGGAGGGTGGGTTTGACTTTGACGAAGCCAGACTCAGACAGCGACGATGAGCCCAGGGAAGCGACAAACGCCGTGTTTGGAGAGGGACCACGAGCCGAGATCTGTATTAGTGCGCAGCTCAGCTGGATGTAAAGCGGAAGACTCGGGGAATGCGTACGACGAGGTCAGCATCGGGTATCTCTGTTCCTTTGCGGGTGACAAGGCCAACGCTGCCTTCCTCGGGAAAAGAGTCCACATACTCGTTGAAAAGTAACTCGACGCCACGGGCAACGAGACGGGTTGCGAGACCCTGGCGGAGAGAAGCCGGGTAGGTACTGTTGAGAAGCTGGCAGTCCCCCTGAACGATGGTCACTTTCTTGTCCTATGACACGAATCAGAAGGGTAATGAGTGAGAAACAAGTGAGGCATACGGGGTACTCGTCTTTGAGTTCACCGGCCAGTTCTATGGGCAAAACTGAGCAGGGGAACAAAGGGGGATGAACATGGTCGACTGACCGATACCGACTGCACCACCACCCACGATGACGACGTGCTTGGCATTGGCAAACTTGCTGCGCCAAGTGTGAATATGGGACGATACACCACTTTCGTGTAGAGGAAAGTCAGGGGGTCCTTTCCACTTGGACCCTGGGGCAATGACGAGGATCTCGTATGGAATGCGCTCGCCGCTCTCCAGCACGACTTGCCCGCCAGACTGGGAGTCCTTGGGCTCGATGGACGTGACGATGCCGACCCTGGTCTCGCCGTTGCCTTTCTTGTAGAGCCTGTCAAGAGGAACGAGGGCGGTCTGTTCGAGTTTGGCGGCTTCGCTGACGATGAGGCGCAGGGATGCGGGGAGGGGTATGGCATATGGACGTGGATTGATGAGAACGAGGTAGTACTTGGACGAGTCGAGCTTGGCGGAGAGGGCGGTGGCGATGGCTATTCCGGCGTAGCCAGCGCCGACGACGACGACGGTCTTCTTGGGGGACATTCTGGTGCAGCTAAAGACGGCGACATGGCGAGGCTTTTTAACGGACTCTGAGAAGGAGGATTATGATCAAGCCTGACTTGGCAATGCTGACAGCGCTGACAGATAATTCCCATTGCCATCATCATCAACACCATCTAGCACTTACTCAGACTTATGGCACCATTCTCGGGAAAGCAACGAAAGGCCCAGCTCAAACTCAAACGCGCAATTAAACGCGGCGACGCCCCTCTGCCGTCGGAACAGCCCCAGAAGCGCAAGAAGAGAGCTCGCCCAGACCGCCAGACACCAGATGCTCGGCTCGCGGCAGATCAGGCCACGAGGAACGCTCGCAACCTCCAGAGCCAGTTTGTCAAGCTCGACAAGAGCTTTCTTGCTGACACCAGGACGTTGGCTGGGTCCATCGTGCTCAGGAGACCCATCCCGAGCGACGTCGCGGTGCTCAGACACGAGTGGATCACACCCACCCCGCCAGAGCCCAAGCTGGCTCAACTCGCCGTGCCAAAGCGGCCCAAGTGGAGGTACCAGATGTCCAAGGATGAGCTCGACGCGAACGAACAAGCTTACTTCCGTACCTGGCTCGCCCAGCAGGATGCAATCGTCGAGCAATGGCAACGCGCGCTGAATGCCCTGCCGTCGACTGATCAGACAATCCCCCTTGCCGATCTCGCGCGCGATCGCGTCGAGGACTCCGAGACTCGCCCAATGCCCCGTCCGCCTACTCACTTTGAGAGAAACATTGAGGTTTGGAGACAGTTGTAAGCTGGTCCACCCTGTTCGTCTCTCAGAGACTGAGATACCCAAACACGATACATCTCTCCATCGGACATGAAATTTATGAAACAGCTGGCGCGTCACAGAAATATCACAGGTCCTTCTCGTGTTGCTTGACTCCCGTTGTCCGCCGCTACATCTTCCCGCCTCACTCTCCGCACACCTCGATCTTCCCACCTCATCGTCTCCGCAGAACAACCCTAATCCGCGCTCGAAACAGTCGAAAGCTCCGCGCATTATCATCGTCCTAACCAAAGTGGACATTTCAGGTCCTGCACGTACTGCATCCTGGACATCTTTTCTCAGTTCCAACTATCCCAGTGTACCGGTTGTCCCAGTCGAGGCATATGCACCTAAATCATCCCCCACAGTCGAGCAGGGACCCACTCGGTACGAGCCACATCTACCGGGTTCTTTTAGGGAAAGACTGGTCCATACACTCAAGGATGTGCATGAACAACTCCTCCAGCCTCCTCAGTGGGTGACGGCTCCACGAGCCGGGGAGAGCGAGGAAGAGCGACTGCAAAGGATTGATCAGTGGAGACCCAGAGCCAAGAAGGTCATTGATTGGGATGGCGTCCTTAAGGCGAAAGGGAAACTGGTTGGTAAAGCTGTCGGTGGCGTGGCAGTGCCAAAGGGGCAAGATGTTAAACATGAGACCGAAGAAACGGAGGGTGACGAAGGAGATGATGCCAAGGTTTCAGACAGCGAAGAGGAACAATTCAGCGACGCCTACGAATGGAAAGAACCCGAGTTTCTAACCGTTGGAGTTATTGGTATACAGCACCCCACATCTCACAGATGGCTACTCACTCGATTTGTGCGTTCGCAGGTCAGCCAAACGTAGGGAAATCATCTCTCTTGAATGCGCTATTTGGAACGATCCGAGTACGCGCATCGCGAACTCCTGGGAAGGTGTGTGAGCACATTGCTTGTCAAACATTTACGCGTACACCCCTGATCGAACTACTTCTAGACGAAGCATTTTCAAACCCTCTTCTGGACCTCCGATGTCCGCCTCGTTGACTGCCCAGGACTCGTAATGCCCTCATTCGTACCAATGGATATCCAAGTATGTCTGCTTTTCTCCATTGCTAGTGACACTGCATATTCGACAGGTCCTCTCAGGCGTCCTTCCTATCTCTCGAATCTCTGCGGTACCCTTTTGTGTACACCAACTTGCTCGACTTCTCCCGCTGGAACGGATATTAGAACTCACACATCCTTCATCGTCCACTTCACCTGTCTTTGCAGCGTCTGCGTCCGAAGCCACCATAACAGTTGCATCGACGAGCGATCGCAATTCAATCTTTCAGTCCAACAAATCTACCTCTGAACCTGCCACTGATAGAATTTTGGTCGAGGATAAGCGCACCTGGAGACCGAGGCAGCGCCCGCTCGAACAGACCAAGGTTAAGCCCAAGACACCAAGATGGACAGCGAATGATATCATGACCGCTTACGCTGAGAAGAAAGGATGGGTCACCGCCAAGGCTGGGAGACCGGATATACATCGAGCTGGGAACGCAAGTGGGTATTCACCGGTCTGAATCGTGTTGACGGTCTGATGTGTATTTGCACAGTATTGAGGTTGGTCGCGGAAGGAAGGATTCCGTGGGCCTTCCGGCCGCCTGGCAGTCCGGTTTCAGGTGACGACGGTATATGGCTCAAGGGCGGGGCACAGCAACACGCATGGGACGAGCTTGGGATTGACGAAGAGAGAGACGAAGAAGAGGGTAGTGAGGAACAGGACAGTGAGATGGAAGAACTGTCGAGCGAAGAAGAGGTCACCGGGGCTAGGATCAGGGTTGCATCGGGCGAGTCGGATGATGAGGACGAGGACGAGGACGAGAAACCTGTTCGTAGCGGGAGTCTCGGAAGGTTTGGGGCGCTAAGGATCGACGGTGATTAAATAGACACATGAACCAAACCCAGGGGTTAATTGGCCAACCTTGTCCTTTGCTCCCCCCGTGCTCGATGTTGAACTCGTGGTTTGGTAGCGCGTCAGGCCGACGCTCTCAGTCCCGACAAACTCGTTCTAACCCACAGT
>QFEI01001059.1:0-18088 GCA_003316145.1 Neoboletus magnificus | reverse complement strand
GCCAGAACACCTCGAAAAAAACCTGTTCACCCCCCAGGATGCCATAATCGCACAAGTCTTTGGCAAGTCTGTCCCGCCTGCGACCGACCTCGCTCATGTTACACCACCGCCACCCTCGAATGCGCCGCAACCGTCCGTGTCGCTGATGACGTCCGATTCCCTCCCTCCGCCTCCCTCGATCCAGACCACTCCCTCGTCGACTGCGCGGCCGGGTCCCACATTGACGATCTACGACCCTTTTTCGGGTGCCAAGCTCGGCGAGCATATGCCCATATCACCTTCCACGGCCACACCTGGAGAGCTGTCTTCCGCTACTCCCCTCCCTACGGCGGACGACCACAAACTATGGTCAAGTCTCGAGCGCATTTTGGAGCTCCAAGCAGAGATAGCTGCGATGCACGCGGACATGGAGGGCGTTGGTGCAAGGGGTTTGGGAAACACCCACGCGGGTGGACTTGCGAGTGTGGGCGCGAGTGAAGGCGGTAACGCTGGGCCCAGGAAGAGATCGAGAAGGGGTCAGACCTTGCCGGTCGGCGACGAGGAGCCTGAGGAACATGAACCAGAGGGCGGTGTTACAGGCGCAACTGTCTCCGAGGTTTCCACCGACCCTTCTGACGGCGAGGACGAGGACGATGACGACGATGAAGACACCCATGGGTATGGCAAGAGGAGGCGAGACGAAGAGTTTGCCAGACTCGCGGAGCAGTTTGCACAACGTAAGACGGCCATCGGTGGGATTATGAACAAGGTTCGTACATCCCCGGAATTCATCCCCCAACCTTGCCTCCTGACGATGTCCTTTCCGTCCGACCAAGCAGCTCGACAATCTCTCGACGGCTCTGAAGACATTTCATGCACTCCCTCCTCCGCTCTTCGACCCTGCGATACCGCCATCTCGCACGGAGACCATGTCGTCTGTGCCATCAGATGTTTCAGCACCATCTTCTTCCCCTCCGCCCCATGTCTATCCTAGCTCTCCGTTTTCGTCCATCTCTCCATCTCAAGCTGCGATCCCGGTCACCCCTATCTCTCCGCCTGTTCCACCGGTATCGACTCTGGCACCTCCGGTGTCTTTGGAACATCCGAATGCCCTACCTGGACTTGGATTTATAGTCGCCCCTGTCTTGCCCCGGATGGCTTTGCCGACGATCATACCGGGGGCCCCACATGTGGAGAGTCCGGCTGATATGAACCCTGCCCAACATGTCTTCCGAGGAGTACCTTGAGCGGGTAAATGCTGGCGTCACATGTTCGCAATATTGGTTGTTTTTGCCTCTGATTCCACTCGGCACTTTGATTATGCACTGGATCATTATTGCAAAAAGTAAGAATGGATACGTATCGTAACGCCCCCCATACCGGAGTAGTCAATAATCATAGTAACACAACTGTATAAATACATGACACAGGTCAGCGAAATAAATAGATGCTAAGATGCCAACAACAAGGGCCAGCCCAACCCGTGGCAAAGTCTCACTCAAAGTGATGCACCCAAAGTCTCCAGCGCAGCTTTCAACTCTTTGATCGCGTGTTGTGTATCTTCGTAGTCGAGCGCCGAGATTGCGAACCTACAGTGCTTCTGCGCCTTTGCAATGACTTTGGGCGTGAGCTCCACTTCCCGCGGAGGTGGAGGTGGATATGCAGGCACGTGGATGGGGTCAATCGCGGACTGCGGTACGATCGAAGACACGGGGGACGTAATGGGTATAATGGGGAGGGGAGGAGATTGAGGCATCGAGAATGTTGGTACGGAGTGAGGAACGTGTGGCGGTGGAGGGGGGACGACAAACGAAGGACCAGCCCTCGGGGACCCAAACGTTGCTGAGCTAGCTGTTGGTGTATACGATGGGGTTCCGGTGGGTATGAACCCCGGTGGAAGATCAGAAAGTCTGGGAGGTGGTGAGGACGGGTTTTGGGCACGGAAAGGCGGGGACGCAGATGCGTGTCTGGGAGGTGAGGATTGACCTGGGGTGTCGAGGGAGAACCGGACCCTGCCTCGACTCCTGCTCACATTGAGAGCAGTGTCTTCGACGGGCTCGTCGTCGCTACGTGCACCTTCCATCTCGGTACTGACCCACGCAGTCCTAAGCTTGCTGCTACCGGGCTGAGCCGTGGCTCGCGTCAAGGGGTCGACAACATGCTCGTGCCAGTTGTTTAAGCTCTCAGAGCTGCTACCAGCGCTGTCTACACCTCCGAGTCCTGGTGTTCTGACTAAATCAATCCCGGGTGTAGCGGTGGTGCTCCAGCGACCAGGGCTGAGGGCCTCAGGGCCTGGGAGGATGGGGAGACGGTTCGCACGGGCGATGTCCGCGGGGGGGATGGAGGGTGGTGGAGATTGACGTCTGGAGATGCGAGGGGATAAGTTGGTGGGAGGTGATGGGTCCCTCGGGACTGGCTTTGGTGGTGTCGGGGGGCGCTGCTCCGACACCAACTGATCCGAGGAAGGAGGAGAAGCTGTCATGTCAGGGTCTAGTTGGGACCCTGCAGGCCCGGGGGTGGGGCGCCTGCCTTCGCGGAAGGCTTTGGCAATATCAGCTGCTTTCCATTTGGCGTATTTCAACTTGCTCTCTGTCTGTAAGGGAATTAACGGGTGTGGAAGACGGTTTGGAGATGGACGTACCGATTCGGGGACGTCGGTCTTTGGGAAGACTCGAAGGACCTCGAAGAAGTTGGCGGCTGCCAGGAACTTCTTCGCGGTAGACCTGTGGGAGGGCACGGATGAGATGTTGGCTCGCGGGGACGGAGAGGGGGAACATACTTTGACGCATCTCCGGCTCTGTCCTCGTCGTCCGCCATCTTGAACACCTTCAAGGCAAAGTTTTCGACGTAGGCCGCGCTAGCTGGTTCGATGTCGATGGCGTCATTTGGGCCGATCTCTTTCTTGAGGCGTTCGAGGGCATCGAGGAGGTTGAGGAGAAGGTTGCGGGAGTTGGAGTCTTGGGCCTTGAGGGATATGCCGAGCTGCGCAGCATAGTAGGCACCTTTATGGACGGTCAGGAGACGTCGGAGAACGCGAGCTGGGACATACACCAGTACGCGACGATGGGTTCGCGTTCCACGAGCTCTTCGGTGCGCTGAAGAAACGGCGCGATGGACTTGAGACTGGTTGAGAGCGGGGGTAGTCCGAGGGACATTGTTGTATGGGATGTTGGACGGTTGAGGGCTGTTTATATACAGCGACCGCTGGAACGGGGCGCGCGGCGGACACGAGGCAGACACTGGCTCGTCTCTCCCTTCAACACCGCACAGGATGGCTCCTCTGCGCCGCCCCGAGCCTCGTGTTGCCGTCGCTATCGAGCACAGCACCGTCCAGGAAGTCATTTGCTGGTCCGGATCGAGACGACTCGACGAACGGTCCACGTCCAAATGAACACCGTCTAAACCGTGCTTCTTGTTCTTGTTCTTGTTCTTGT
The DNA here is from genome assembly GCA_003316145.1 of Neoboletus magnificus. NCBI lineage: Eukaryota > Fungi > Basidiomycota > Agaricomycetes > Boletales > Boletaceae > Neoboletus > Neoboletus magnificus. The sequence continues at coordinate 14,675 of QFEI01001059.1, read as the reverse complement.
CCCACAGCACCCACCAGCGCACCAGCACTGTCGATCGCCTCCGACGAGTGATCGTGATCAACCAATGTATTTCCAGCGCGAAGATCTTGTATCCAGAATCAGACCTTCCATCCTCCTCGCTCCGAACCTGTCCACCATCCCCTCCTCAACGCTTGTTACGTCCTCTACTGCTTCCTCTTTCATTTTACCTCCCTCCGATCGTTCTGGAACCCCTGCCAACCCCTCCGATGCCGCCGCATTCCCAACCAATCAGCACACCAGCTCCTCGGACATGGCCACGTCCAACTGGCTTCCATCCCTCCGCTCCATATCCTCCATGCGGGGTCTCCTCCTCGCCGAGATGGGCGACTCCATGGTAGAGCTCGACGTCTACGCCCAGCCCGGTGGTTCAGGGTACCGTGTCGGACAGAGGATCGAACAAGGCTATCTCACACCAGGTGGAAGCACAGTTCCGGCGGTGGTTGGTGTGGCGTTCGAGATGGGCAAGGAAATCTGGCGCGAGGATGCCAGCCGAAAAGGTACCTGGAGGGGAAGGAGAGGCACGACGAAAGGCAAGAGCAAGGCCGAGGGTGACATAAACCTCACCTCCCATGGCGTGGGTCTGTCTACGAGCGATACCCTGTTGCAGATCTCTGCCCCTCCCCACAAGAGCACATCCGAACTGCGCGTCCTCCTCGGCAACTCCGCTTTCCGGCTCAACCGCAATGCGTCCGTCATCCCACCTACTTCCTTCCACAGAACCGCTAGCACTGGGGCCCTCTCTACCGTTGAGAACGACGATCTCCCCCCCGGTGCTCTTGCCCTCGAAAAGGCGAAATCACGCGCCCGCGTCGAGGTGGACATCGTACTCGAGAGCGAAACATGCGTCCAAGGCAGCGCACTTAAAGGCCATATCACAATTCACGTCCGCAAGAATCCCAACAAGAAGCAAAATACTCCAATACTCCTATCCAAAGCAAAGGTTCGCGTCGTAGGGTACGAAGCAATCCCATACGGAAACACGCGATGCACGTTCTATCAATGTACAGCCCTCTTGTCCCACGTCGCACCTGCTTGGGATTCCGTCTTGGCAAGCCCGCCCGACGACGATGGCTGGGCAGAGGCGAAAGAGGGCGTTCACGTATTACCCTTCTCGCTGACTCTCCCCGAAGACGGAACTTGTGGAACTGCCAAAGGCACGCTGAACATTCATTCGGGCGTGGCGCTCAGATATTTCGCGATGGCTTCACTCAGGCTGAAAGACCCAGAAACCTCGGCGGAATCCGTGGCGCATTTTTATCGGTCGTGCGAGATCTGGCCTCGCCTGTTGTTCGCTGCGAAACTTTCGCCTGCGCCACGTCCACTGGTGAGCGAAGCTGCAAAGACCGTATTCATGGGAGGGAGCGGAAAAGTAAGGCTGAGTGCAACGATGCACAGACTTTATTGGGTTGCTGGACAACGGTGCACAATTCATCTGCAAGTCGTCAACGAGTCAAAGAAGACGGTGAAAGGAGCATCGATTACCCTTGTAAGAACCACGACAGTGTTCAAGCCGCTCGGGGGACGAAAGGGAAACGCAGACACTGATCCGGATGCATGTGAGACGATGACGATGAGAAAGGTAGTCGCCGCGAGTGTGCTTGTGATGGGCCAAAAGTGCACCGAAGGGCATGCGAGCGCAAAAGGGTGGTGGACGGGAGTGAGGCCTGGGGATACAGCGGATTTTGCGCACCACATCGTCCTACCGGCGAGTCTGTTTCCCGTTGATCTGTATGGGTCCTTTCTGATTGATGAATGATAGCCTGATGGCTTGTCTGTGGCTCGTGTGAGGTTACTAGAGGTGGAATACACCCTCAACGTCAACGTCACCACAGGCAGCCTGTCCTCTGACGTCGAAGTCACGCTGCCAATCAGGATAATCAACTTCCTCTCCATTGATCCCCCTCCAACATCCGCCATTTCACAATTGCACGGACGGCTCCGCGCGAAGCCGCAGCTTGGGGCACGCAATGAGACATGGTATCGCAAATCTCGATGCAATAACGAGGCTGAAGAAACCGTGCCTGGAATGAAATACTCCAGCACTGATATGACGGTGGTGGCGCAAGAAGGCGAGATTGGGTCAAGTCTGACCCAAAAGTCAGTTGTCTCTCATGCTGGAGTCTCCACAAGAAATGGAAGCGGGGACTCGTCATCCGTCTATCCCCCTTCCGACTCGATAGGTACCATCACACAACGTCTGAACGTTACCGCATCTTTAGACGAAATCGATCGTGTTATTGGGACCGACTCGCGGATACACAATTTCGTTACGGAAGCAGGGCAGTTGACGGAGTCGGAGTCAGTGGGCTCCAGGCTTGGTCCGCGTGGCCCTCGTGGCCCACGTCTATCGTCACTGCCGGAGGCGATTACTCCCCTCGATCCGCAGGAAGAGAGCACGCCACGAAAGCACCAGAGATCGAACACGTTGCCGGACCGCACACCCGAGAGGCGGAGAATGAGCAAGGAATCAGTCAGACCCTTTGTCGGGAGGCAGCCAGACATGACGCGAGCGGCTTCGATGCTGGTGGCAAGGACTGGTACGGACGAAGATTTCCAGAGGGGAATGAAGAGCAGGTCCAAGTCAGAGTTGTTGACCACTCTCGCTAGACGATAGGTTTCTTATGGTGCGGGGTCTCGGTGTGTTTCTGAGAAGGTACGACAGACCGCAGAACCATTGAAATATGTTCAAGGGCTCGGAACATTCGAATTGCAACACATACTGCTACAAATCCAAAATACATGGTGTGAGGTGAACGAGCAGTAAACAAAGCATGACAGGTCCGACGCATTGAGATGATGATGCAGTGGAGCTGCCTAGTACAGTTCCAGACTCATGCCGTCGTGGATCTCGTAGTCTCTGAGAGTGATATGATCCTTGTAGATTGTGTACCTTGGAGACAATGAAGAGATGGATGGGTTGAGAGGACAGGAGAGCAGGAGGACCGATAGCTCACCATTTCTTCAACTGAATCTTCTTACAGTCTGTACCTGTCTGCGCAGCAATGAGTCGCTTGAGGTCGCCGACGGTATCATCGGGGCTGCACTTGACACGAACTGTCCGACGATCAGATAAAAGGCGAGAAGGTGATGGGTGATGGCAGACCTTTACGACCCAAACGATCGTTTGCGATAACCTAGATGGTGCGATCAGCGAGAATGAGCGATGCCAAGCTGCAAGGACGCACTTCAATCAGCGCCATCGCTGTCCAGGTCCGAGTACAGATGTGACATGTGACGAGCGCGTTCCTGCGGGGAGCGTGACACACTAGATAATAGCAGTTGCTCATGATGGCGCTCGCAACGCCAGTCAGGACGGGAACGACGGCGGCGACGACGATCGCGTACCGTGCATATCCTCAACAACAGTCGGCACAACGACTAGGACCAAATGTCACAGACGACTACGAACGTGAGCACCGTCCCAGACCGTCAACGATGTGTTGACCATTGCTCTAGGATGGTACACCGAGCCCACAGCGAGTAATCGCATGGTACTCTCGCTGCGTTCCACAATCAATACCGAGATCGGATGGGCACTCGACAGACTTCATAGACTATGCACCAACGACTTATTCATCCTAAAGTCCCTCCCTGGTCTTACCGACGCGCTGTTTGAATGGCCAGAATGGTATGCCAGGGAAGGTCACCTCGAGTCAGAAAAGTATTCTTTCTTCTCCTTGTCTCCAGAGGCAGACAGAAAGCGCAGACATGCCATCGAATCCCTCTTCATCCTTCGTAACTCGGCGACAAACGAACCCAACGCGCTCGAGCTCGCCGACTGTCGGCGAACGCAACCTCTCATTTTCAACGCTCTCAACAACATCGATCCAGAGTCTGATGCCAACACCGAGTTCATCCTTAACATCATCGAGCTTTTGCAGGCCATCTCTTCGCGTGTCACTCTCCCTCATCCAGACTCTGCAGAAAACAGACCACTCCGGACCCTGCTCCAGATTGCAGGTCACTCGTCGAATCGCACCCTCATAATTTCGGCCCTCGCGGTCCTCGGACAGCTGTTCTTGTACCCCTCGAATGTATCACGTCTTGAAGCCAACTCGTCTGCTCTCGAAGCCTCAATACGATACCTCTTGCTATTCGTGGACAAGCCTCTCGTCGAGGCCTCTTTGAACTACTTATACGCACACCTTTCGCATCCACCAATGGCAAAGGCATTCCTCCTTCATCCATCCATGCCGAGCACCCTGAGGGTTCTCGTCAGCCTTCTACTCATGGAGCAGGTGGAGGAGGAGGCCTCCGTTGATATTACGGGTCCAGTGCGCACAGTGTCTGCCAGCATGGCCTTTACTACACCGGATCATGATCTGACAAACGAAGAGTTGGAACGGCTACTGTCCATACCAGAGCCAGCGCGGTGTTATGAATGGTATGCTCCCCTTGCTTGCGCTTCGTACATTTTGTCACTTCGCGTGCCAGGATGAAAACCATGTTCGTCGCAGAGCCAGACGGGGAACTCACGCAAGTCGACTTCTGGAACCTTTATAAGGACGCGTTTACACCACACGTCGAGCATTTCCCGGTCCTTGTAGCGTCAGATGTAATCAAGAACGTTAATGTCGTGTTTCCACAGGCACAGGCTATGGTGCTGCCTGGTCCACCCCAGCGATTTGTTGTCCGTGGAGTTAGCCGGAGGAAGGAAACGCAAGCAAGTCAACAATTCAAATGTCAGTGGGACAGATCCCAGTGCAGCGCGACTCCTTCTAGTGTCGGTGAATTGTACGATCACCTCATTCAACATATCAACGATCTCGAAGCAAGCCACCCGCCTTGTCTCTGGTCCATTTGTGCTGCTCCACGAATGCCTAAATCGCATCTGAGACTGCATGTCCTCACACACATGCCAAGCTCGCAACCTCCTGCCAGACACCCATCGCAAGATGACACTTACCCACTGGTGAATCCAACCTTACGTGCACCACCACCACCACGTTCTACATCAGTCAAGTTCCCTCGTCCGGTGGTTGACCCTCCATCTAGCTCTCTCACTGCACTGCTTATAATCCGCCTCCTCTTTCATACTTCGTTCGTTGCAAGTGACCTAGCTCCCCGACCAGACGGCGAGCGGTTTGGGTTCCCTGGAATGGTGGAAGAGGACGACGGAGAGGTCATGAGTGAGGACTATGTAGGTGAGGTGGAAGGAGAAAGGAAAGGTCGCAGGGCGTTTATGGGAGTTAGAAGGATGTTGGAGGGTGTTAGAATGAAGGACGAAGCGCTTGCTAGTTGGATTGCAGAGATGGTCGACGCAGGGTTCGACGGATTACTCCAGTAACGAATAGGGAGTGCTAGCATAAAAGTCCACATTAGCCTTTACTTCTCAGGCCCTCTCTGGGATGTGCAATCATGGGGTGTCCTGCCCACCTCGTTACCGACAGTGACAGGCCTCGGATTGCCACGGCTTGGAAACCTCCGTCTCAAACTTGAGGTTTAGTTATGCCTTTGCTGATCCTATAATACACGATTGACGAGTCTTCGGAACAGATCGCTACAAAGAGTGTTTCTGGCGCATCCGCGAGCTGGTTGTCTAGCGCATCGAATGCATCACGGATCCTGCGAGAGTCGAAGTTGAAGGTGAACTACGCTGGAGAGATGCGCGGACGTGCCATGATGTACTGAGGGATTCTGCAAGTCCGCAAGGTACAACGATACATGTTGACGGTGGCTCGCCCGCAGTCTGTCGCCATCGGAAGGCGATAAGATAGGAAGGAGTTGCTCGATCAATTGTACGGACCAGCTTTTCGCGAAGCAGAATGTACGCACGAGTGACGGACGAAGTCCTTTGATCGCGCCACGTCCACATTTTTGAAGTTCGAGTACCTGGATATCTGTCCATTTCTGTGCTGTGTGCATACAATGATGTTGTTTCGAGGTATCCCATCGGCTTGTGAAGGGAAAGACACACCTAGCGTGACATCGTTGAATGTCTGGAAGAGCGCGCTGGCAGACTTTGGATACTTTCCGACGAGCTCTGCGAGACGGGGGTGCTGGGGATGATGCTGAGCGGGTCTGAGGTGCTCTTTGCGTGAGGTACTTACAGACGGGTGAGACTGCATCGTGGCTACGGGAATATCAAGTGGAAGTGGCGGTACGTAACGTCCGTCACCAAACACCATTCCCTTCATGAACACCTCGCAGGTATCATCGAAACCGAGCTCAAGATATTCTACGGCCGTGAACAATATCTTCCAGGCAAGCCTTTCTGTAAACGAGCGATGGGTTCTAGCTCTGACTTGAATCCAGGGCCTCAGCCCAACTCAGATATCCAATGACACGCAACATCAGTTCTGGCGATCCTTCTTCGCTCTCGATCTCGACTGCGATTTCCTGAGCAAGTTCCTGACTGTCATACCAAAAGATGAGTGTCTACACGTACACAAGGTCTGACTCCTCCCTGTCATCGCGACTGCAGTCATGTGGGCTGACTAGCTATGGACGTCGTCCCGTTAGTAGTCGGTTCTGAACTCGCTGTTCATAACATGCGTCAGCTTTGCAGCCAGGAGCGAAGAGGACGCGATTATCCGACTGCGGGCGATTCAGACGCTATCAATCGTGTTGCGGTGCATACTGGCAAAAAACCTAGCGGGATGGGAGGTCATGGTGGTTTTTGCCGGTGAAATAAACGAGAGCGACGAGGTATTCATGGTGAATTGTGGCCAGTTGCATACGAGCGATTGAGACGTTGATGGGGGTGCTTTCGCAGGGGTTCGTCGAAATGATTGCTCAAATTCTTGGGGACGACAAGGCTTCCGGTGCGCTTCGGTTTGAAGTATAGTTCGCGGCATGATACTGATAACATATGGAAGCTGGCATACGACATCACGTCCTTCAACTGGCTATTGTATACATGAGCAGCATCAACCAGCTGAGCCCTGGCGCATATCTCCTCCGCAGAGACCTCTTCCCTTCCTTAGTAAACGCACGTTGATGATTTTACCCGCTTATGGCGATTCACTGATGCTGCTCCGCAGTTCATCAAATCGCCCGAAACGGAACGTTATACGTTTGAAGCGACCCTCTTGTTTTCCTTTCTTGCCAACTTTCATAGGTCCGATGCTGCAAAACTCAATCCGTACCTTCAGCATATTCGGGGCACTGGCGACGTCGAATTGATAAAGAAGATATGTTGGGCTGCGAATTTCGCTTGTGATGCCGCTGTCAGGTACGCGTCGGGGCTGTTTCAAGGGCAAGGCGGCTGCTGAAATCACTGGCGACGGGTATTTCTTCAGGGCATACCAACAGATCTCGGACGATTCGATGCCGACATTCACGAAGACGGTGGGGACGTTGATCGCGTCTCTGAGACCCGATCGTGCCCTGTCCTCGCAGCCTCTGGACCCACCGCGAGAGTTGTTCAAAAATCAGTGAGCGTGTTGATTTGCGCCTCCCAACCTTTTGACGGCGAACGCGACCCGCAGGCCCATTGAAGCTAGTGTCTCCCTTCTTCCCCTTTTTGAATTTCTCTTTTTCAATCCACTTTTTGCGCAAGTATTCACGGATACAACACAATCTGACAACGAACGAATGACCACGCCCAGAATCTCACCTCTGTCATATAGCGTCTTATCATTATCCTCGTATCTATTGACACACGGGACGTCGTCTGCTTCACCACGTGCGATGGCGTATGCGAATCTTGCGATGAATATGCTCTTAATTATGGCCGAAAACCCGAGAGTGATGAACGTGTTTTGCGGACAGTCTGTGCAACCTATCAGGCTTTGTCGTCAGGCACGTTGTTCTTTTCAGATCGTCCAGGTTTATTCAGCACGTGTTTCTGAATGTAGCGATTGCCATTGTTGCCTGCGCCGGCGTCGACACGCCCACCGGTCTGTGCGCTGCTCGATTGTTGCGTGCTATGGCTTCGGCATAATCTCCATAAGCACCTCGAAGTGTACACTTATACGTGGGTCGTTTCTAATGAGTTACTTTGGCCAGATAGTGTCTGATATCGGGGTAGGACGTGTATCTGGACGTGCTATCGTGTAATCTGGTACCTGCAAAGGGCACGAGTACGGATAGGTGGGCGTTATTCCCCAGTGTGTGTATACCAAATATCTCAATAATAGGCATGTTGCAGATTACGAGTGGTTGGAACTTTGGAAAGCAATTATTGCAGTGCTTGGATTCCTAGCCAGCAAGCTGGATCATCTGACTACGACAGGCGGCATCGAGAATCTCATACAAGAGGTGGGTGACGAGAACCATTGAATCGCGGCCCAATGCTGAGATTTGCCGAAGACGCTCCGATTGGTGGATTTTGCAGTATCAAGAGCGGAAATCGTTTTGGGAACGCCGGAAGATGTCCACGTATTTATTGTACGTCACGCTTGTTATCTCCAAAAAATTGTTGATGGATTCGGAAATAGTACGAGTTGGTTCGATCGTCGAACGTCATTCGGAAACAGATGGGAATTCTGCAAAAGCTGGCGCAGCCAGGCTCCATTGACCGGAGAGCGTCGCTCCGGTCAGAGTCCGCGTCGAGGTCGCTCAGACGTGTGTTGTTTGTGATATCGTACTATGAAGGGCAGATATCAGGAAGCGGTGCGCAAACGGCCAAGGAATCGCTGCGAATTGTCGCCCGACTTGTGGACAAGGATGGTGTAGAGGGTGCGCAGGAGCGACATGAAGAGGAAGACCCGCGGTGAGTTGAACGGATAAAGGCAATTCACAGACAGCGTTGACCCTGCGAGAGCAGAAACAGAGGGGAGGATGTGATCGGATTTATTCGCTATGGTTGCGCCGATGGACTCGCACTGATGCCCTGACGATAGGCGAAATCCTGGAGCGTGTAAGCTGGGCTTGCAGTATTTGGGAGTGGATGGACGTGATGGCATAGGTTTACCACGGCACTCCGCTTCCGTAGCTGTAACCTCATTTGGTACGCGACGTCGAAGAGCGCATTTCCCGGAGCATCTCGAGCTCGAGGAGAGGACTGCCCGCTGGACTCTCTGGTCATGAGTCTGTCTGTCTGTCCAAACTATACGCGGTAGCCGCTAATCAAGACATGTGCATCTCGCGTGGCAGAGCTGATATCCCATAAAAGGAAGTGTCAGATAAAAAAAAGATTTTTTTCATGTCGTACTACGTCGACCCCGAGCATGGATATCCAAGCTCATGCACATCTTCGTCCTCACCGCCGACAACGACGACGACGGACTGCGAACACAGCGCGTGCACGAGCCAAGCGATGGCCATGGCCGTGTTACTCCCTTATCGACGTGATTCCCAGACCCCACACAAGTCCCGGTACAAAAGCGTAATCGACTCGGTGTCGGAACCTGGCTCGGTGAATATCGTCTACCTATATCTTACCTTTCGCCCGGTCCCTCCCTTTTCTTCCTCCCTCCTCCATTCCCGCCCATGGCAGCCCTGCGCTCCGCATCTGCTCTTAGACTCGCCCTTTTATCTGCTGTCCCGAAGCACACCCAGCTCCACGTGAGGTGTCTCGTGACGGCCAAGGACCCCTCCTCGCTCTTTGACCCCCTCGACACCTTCACTCACAGGCACATCGGTCCAGACGACCATGAGACCTCCTTCATGCTCTCCAAGCTTGGTTATGACTCCCTTGACGCCTTCTTGTCCGCCACCGTCCCCACAGCTGTCCGTATACCCGCCACCACCATCAGCGATGCCTCCATGCCCGCGCTCAGCGAGTCCGAGCTCCATGCCCGCGCAAAGGCCCTCGGAAAGCAGAACAGTCAATTCAAGAGCTACATCGGCATGGGTTACCACAATGCCGTTGTTCCTCCTGTCATCCTCCGAAACGTGAGTCTTCCGCACTCCGCCGCCTCCACGTTGCCTGAATTTGTTACAGGTCATGGAAAATCCCGCATGGTATACTCCGTACACCCCGTACCAGCCAGAGATAGCTCAAGGTCAGGTCTCGCGTTCCTCTTCCCCTTTCAAGTCTAATTTCGGTAATAGGCCGTCTCGAGTCTCTTGTCAATTATCAGACGATGATCATCTCGTTGACGGCCATGGATATTGCAAATTCTTCTCTTTTGGACGAGGCAACTGCCGCAGCAGAAGGCATGGTCATGGCCTACGTCCACTGCGGCCAGAAGCGCAAGTCTTTTTTGGTCGATAACGCCGTTCTTCCACAGACCATCGCCGTCCTTCGCACTCGCGCCAAGGGCTTCGGGATCCGTCTTCTCGTCGGTGATGCCTGTACGACTCTCAAGGACCCAGAGTTACGCGCCGACCTCGCTGGTGTCTTGCTTCAATACCCCGATGTCAATGGCCAAATTTCCGACTATCGGGGAATCGCAAACCAGGTCCACGCCAGCGGTGCACTGGTCGTCTGCGCTACCGATCTTCTCGCCTTGACCTTGCTCACTCCACCTGGCGAATGGGGTGCTGACATCGTCTTGGGCAATTCGGCGCGCTTCGGTGTACCAGCAGGCTACGGAGGCCCCCACGGTGCTTTCTTTGCCGTCACGGAGTGTCTGAAGAGGAAGATGCCCGGTCGGCTGATTGGGCGGAGCAAGGATACGATGGGCAATCCAGCATACAGGTTGGCTTTGCAGAGTCAGTGACTTGAGTTTAGCGTTGAATGAAACCTGACAACCATAATTAGCCCGAGAGCAACACATCCGTCGAGAGAAGGCGACAAGCAATATCTGTACTAGTCAGGTCCTTCTCGCGAACATGGCTGCCATGTATGCCGTCTACCATGGTCCGGCCGGTCTGACACGCATCGCAAGGAGGGTCCATCTGTTCACCCAGCTTCTGCGCGCTAGCGTCGAGCGTCTTGGGTTCAGAGTCGTCAATGACACATACTTTGACACGTTGACAATTGACGTGTCTCCCGTCTGCAAGAATGCTGAGGTTGTCCACGCTGCGGCTGCTCTCAAGGCCATCAACCTTCGGAGGGTAGACAGTACATGTGTCGGTGTCACTCTTGACGAGTCCGTCGCTCATGAGGACCTTAAAACACTGATCAGCATATTCGCTACGGCTGCCTCGGGACCTACAAGTGTTCTTGCTGGCATTCCCGAGCCCACCGCTACTGCCATTCCTTCGTCGCTTGTCCGCACCTCCGAATTCCTCCCCCATCCCGTGTTTAACTCGCATCACTCCGAGACCGAGATGCTCCGCTACATCTTCTATCTTGCATCCAAGGACCTGTCACTCGTTCATGCCATGATTCCTCTGGGCAGCTGTACCATGAAACTGAACAGCACCTCCAGCATGATCCCTCTGACTTGGCCAGAATTTTGTGGTGTGCACCCATTTGCTCCAATTGACCAGGCAGAGGGTTATAAGCAGATCGTCAAGGTATTCTCGAATCTGTGACTTTGTTTGTGAGACTTATGGTATGCATAGGAACTCGAGGCAGACCTCTGCAAGATCACCGGATTCCACTCGTGCTCCGTACAACCTAATTCAGGTGCCGCTGGCGAATACACTGGTTTAACCGTCATCCGTGCGTACCACGAGTCGCGTGGTGAGGGTCACCGCGATGTGTGCTTGATCCCCGTAAGCGCTCATGGCACCAACCCGGCTGTACGTTGGATCCTTGTGCAAAAGAGGCATTGTCGACCTTACATTATTGCTGTAGTCCGCTACACTGGCTGGCTTGAGAGTAGTCCCTGTCAAGACGCATGCAGATGGAAACCTTGATCTCGACGATCTCAAGGCCAAGGCTGGGAAGCACAAGGACAAGCTGGCTGCATGCATGGTACTTGCCACTTTCCCACACCTACTGGTTGCCTAATCTGGAGACCCTTAGATTACGTACCCTTCGACATTCGGTGTGTTCGAGGACGGGGTTGCAGATGCATGCAAGATTATCCATGAGAGCGGCGGACAGGTATACTTGGACGGTGCAAACCTGAACGCTCAGGTTGGGTTGACGAATCCCGCCGTTTGCGGCGGCGATGTGTGCCATCTCAACCTCCACAAAACATTTGCGATGTAGGCGTGTATCATCATCATTGTAGAGACGTGTCTAACCATTCCACCAGTCCCCATGGCGGCGGAGGACCCGGGGTCGGGTGAGTGGCATTCAAACCAGCACTCGATGTCTCTCATCCACCCTTTTTTAGCCCCATCTGCGTTGCTGAGCATCTTGCTCCATTCCTGCCCTCTCACCCACTTATCCAGACTGGTGGAGACAAGGCGATAAATGCAGTCTCCGCCGGACCCTTTGGAAGTGCTTCCATCCTTTTGATCTCCTGGGCGTACATCAAGATGCTAGGCGGCAATGGCCTGTCTCGGTCAACCAACGTTGCACTCCTCAGTGCAAATTACATGGCCCAAAGACTCGCAGGGCACTATACCATCCGGTTTAAGAACGCCAACGACCGTGTTGCACATGAGTTGTTGATTGACCTTGCAGAGTTTGACAAGATCGCTGGTTTGAAGGTCACAGATTTCGCCAAGAGGCTGCAGGTGAGTGGGTCTGATCTGCTCACTGTAACAATGAAGCTGAATCATATATCGATGAAAGGATTACGGATTCCATCCACCAACTTGCTCGTGGCCTATTTCGACATGTATGCTCATTGAACCCACTGAGTCGGAGACTCTGGAGGAAATAGACAGGTTGGTTGCATCGACTGGAAGTGTATTCATGAGTCATCATCTTGCGTCAGATTTTGTGATGCCATGATTCAAATTCGCAAGGAAGTCGATGATGTTATTTCAGGCAAACAGCCCAAGGACAACAACCTCCTTAGGAATGCTCCCCATCCGCTTTCCGCTATTGTTCTGTCCGACAAGGAATGGAATCGGTGCGTCTTTATCTCTCTACCACGTTCGACAATGTTGATAACCTCCCGCAGCCCATATTCTCGAGAGGAGGCTGCTTACCCGATGTCCTGGCTGCGAGAGAATAAATTTTGGCCGACCACCTCTCGTGTTGATGACGGTGGGTACCTAATACATGCCCTTTTTCGTTCTTTCAGCTGATCGATGTGGTTGAAGCCTTCGGTGACCTCAACCTTGTCGTAAGTTCTTGGGTTTTGGTGCTATCAGGTTTTCATTACTGATCCAATGGTTTCTTCAAGTGTGACTGCCCCTCAGTGGAAGAGCTGGCATCATCCTGAGTATGGTTATTACCTTTTTAGACATCATCTTAGACGATGGCTTCAGGTTACATAGTGGGTTTCTCCTCCGGGTCCCGTCATCGCACGCGTCATGTTCAACCACACGCTTTGTACGATACCATTCGCACTGTACCTGCCACCGATGACGTTTAGACGATTAATGATTATTCTACATTCGTGTCTACCAAACTCTATGTCCCTCCTGGCTTGATAACAAACCCCCCAAGATCAGCGGGTAGAGTTTCCCACAGCTCGGGAAGATACCGCTGTAGGCGCATGGCGACCTCGTCCTGCTGGTTCGTCCTCGTTGCAAATGTTAAGAGTACCTGAGCAGTCGCCGAGTTCGGCTTGACGTCTTTTTGGTTCTTCCCCATCTCCAGACAGACCACCTTGACAGCATCATTCAACATCCCATTCCGACACATACACTCTACGTATGCATTCCAATTGCCCTGGTTGAGGAGGAAGGATCGTTCAGAAAGCTTCTTTATCACTTGTTCCGCGAGCGGCCACGCATTGGCGTACCCACAAGCATCCAAGATGATCGAGACGCTCGCGTGATCGTACGTCTCGCTGATAAGTAGTACCTCCCAAACCCTGTACGCTTCAATAAAGAGACCGACGCGCTGGTATGCATCCATCAGCTGATTCCAGAGCAGGGTATCGGGGGTAATGGACGGATCGAGGGTAAGGTGGTCGTGTACTCTGCGGACGGACACTGCGAGTCTGAGGGTATCTTCTTCGGAGGCGCTTTCTGCGAGCTTGGCGAGCCGCCTCAGAAGCGATGCGTAAACGTATGGGGTGATTTCGACCCCTGACCGACGCATGTCTTTGACGATCTCAAAGTAGTGCCAGATGGGCGGCAGGGCAGGTTCGTGGTCAAAGGAGAGGCGAGACAGGACGTAGAGGATCCACCGGTAACCTTTGACGCCGACGTTCTTTGGGTTTTCATTTCCCATCACCCTCCTGTAAGCTTCGAGAGCGTTGTCGTAACCTGATGAAGAGCGCATGGCCATGACGATAAGAGAAGCAACGGTGATATGACCATCGGGCTTGATCTCTCTAGCTTCCATGTCCGCAAGAAGATCTACGGCGAGTTGGGAATACTTTTGCACGTCGACCGAGTTCGCCATGGCACGTAGGAGAGTCCCATACATGTACGCATCGGGGCCCAGTGAACGCTGACGACCAAACTGTCGTGTCGTGGTAGTATTGGAAGACGACGGTGGGTTGACATAAGAAAGTTCTCGATAAAGTCCTAGTGCTTGGTCTATTAGTCCGTCATCGTGGCTCCGGAAGGCAGAATCGCAAAGAGCAGCGACGAGAGGTTGGATAAGGGGGGCATCTGGCGTCAATCCGCGCAGCCTGAATTGACGATAGATCGAATGAGCACCGGCGAGGTCATCTGCCTGGACAGCATTGCCGACCAGAATCGACCATTGCAAAGGACAAGCTTTCATCTGCAAGGCTTCTTCCACGTACTCCAAATCGGCAACTTGACGACTGGAGCGCAGCATTGTTGTAAGGGTATGTGATGTAACCTTGTACCCTTCCTTTCTGAAATCCTCACATAGTCTGACCGCCGATGTG
>QFEI01001054.1:0-16919 GCA_003316145.1 Neoboletus magnificus | reverse complement strand
ATCGGCATCAACCTAAGCTTGCCAGGGAGTACGAGGACGCGGTGGGACACGAAGGCAAGATAGAAGGATGGAAGACTCACCAATCAGTCCTGTAAGGCAACGTAATACGTACGCGGTTCGTGTTGGGAATAAGCAGGAGTAAAGATAGTTTTATGGATGCAGTGTCCGCACGCACGATCTAGGAAAATGGTACAAAAATGTCACATCGATAGCCGTTCCTTCGCAGGCACGGTAACAGAATTTGGGCACACCAAAAGCATGAGACGGCAATGCTCAGAGGCAGGATCGGAAGCTGATACGCATGTTACTGCTTCTGCCCACTCAGAGGCCATTCATCTCGCTAGTTTTTTTTTTCCTTGTACTGCCTGGACATCGCTGCCAACACTCGTCCTACAACAGCTCTGGGCAGAGAATTTCCTCGGAGATGTAAGGGGGGCATCTTGGCATACGAAATCTGAGCAGACACTTGGCGGGACGATGCCAAGCAAGTGGGGGTAATATACACGAGATTTCCTGCTGTATTACAAGGGGTGGGATGGCGGGGGTTGACGCGAAGAAACCATGTCGACTGACTGAACACCATGTCCTAGCAAGTGTTATACACGCCACGAAGAAATGTGGACGAACGGCTGCGAAAAGCGGTGGGCCGTGGATCATCGATAATCTTAGGGGTCTTGATTTCATATCTAGGCGATGCATCGTTGCACTACGCGCGATAGCACAAGGTAGACTCGACTTTCAAGGGGCGTATTTAATGGCGATAGAGTGGACCAACCAGAAAGCGGACGATGATCGTGTGGACAGTGGATGGTGACGCGTAGAGAACACTTGAGCTTGGGGCTCTGAAGAATGGAGGTCACGGCAATGTTGCATTGCATGTCACTGGTGCTCGAAGGCGTGGCGTAGGCCTCAAATACGGTTTTGAAATGTCGACCGATGTAGTAGATGTATGTGATCGCGCAGGAAACAATGTGATCGAGGTTCCATGGACGCCGAACGCGCGGAGGCTGGGGTTTGGTGGGGATGAACCAGGGTGCTTTTGCACGCAGCTGCTGCTACGGAGAACATGGTGTGGAGAATGGAGACAAAGGGGGGCATGGAGAAAACGTGAAGGCGGTAATGATCTAGAACACGGGGGTGGCCCCCGTGGACGACGAGCGATGAAGTCATCTGGGACATCATAGCCTGGGCATGGCTAAATACCGCTCGAGGATGTGCCGAGGCACGCATTAGCCTCGTTCTCGTCGCCGCAGTCGTTCTGGATGGATCGTGATCGTCGTCGAGGAGGTCGAGGTCGATATTTGTGATGAGTCAGCACAGAGTGACTACGTCCGTCACAGGCGGTGTGACGGGCGCGCACAGACTCGGACTCGCCGACATGACGAGTCCACTAGGATTGGCCGAGCGGATTCTGCCAGCGCGCGGGGCAGCGCAGAAGGCGACGGCGAGCTTTGCAGAGCAGCTGACAGACTCGCCAGGTCGCTCTGATGTCGAATCACCGACTTCATCCAACCCTTTTCGTGAACCCACCCAGAGAACAAAGTCCGTCAAATACCGCTACAGTGCGACGGGGAAGCACCTCTCTTCCCCGCTCAAGGGCAGCTCTTCATCTCCGGAAAGAAAGCCAGGCAAGTCAAGGCCGGCTGGAGCGACGACGTTCACCCCCGCACCGTCATCACATGCAGCCAAACCCAAGGTTCCTGCAGTGGCAACAACTTCCCGTAAGCGCAAGGCGTCCGCTTTGTCTCTCCGCAAGGAGGACGTACTAAGCTCGATGTTCATGTCTTCCCCGTCGCCCTTGTCGAGCGCACCGACCACTCCTAGCGTGCCCACGAAAGACCTCCCATGTTCGCCTACGCCTATGGCCGAAGAGCCGATCCCGGACCCTCCAAAGCGGCTCCCCGTCTCGAAAACACTTTCTCTGCGCGCTTTGGGGCCCACCCTGTCGAAATTCAGCGTACTCTCACAGCCCCTGTCTCCTAAGCGGAAGCAAAAGAAGAGCAAGACAAATGCAGAGAAGGGTCCTGACCCTTGGGATATTGGAAATGCCGTTTGGGTACTTGTCAACCAGTCTGGCGTCCTTGCGGACAGTCAGAGCGATGTCGAGTTGTCGGAGTCCCTCATGTGGTGGCCCGCCCAGGTGAGTTGCAACATTGAGGACCCTCGGAATATTCTATATACGTCACCACAGGTTGTACAGAATCGACCTCTCCGTGTATCGATGTTCGGAGACTATCCGTCCTCGTCCTCCACCAGCAGAGGCCTGTGTACGATCTTTGCTCCTTCAGCCTCTAACATCCAATCCATTAACGACGAGAGTGGCACCAAGCGCTTCTCGCGCGCCACATTCCGCCCCACCCCCGCAAATGACGATACCAGTTCTCCGACCAAGAAACCACGCCTTGACGAAAATGCATCCATCGAAGTCAAGTGGGAGTCCGCTGTCCAGAGTATGGAAAAGGCGTCTACGCTTGAGAAAGATGGGCTTCCAGCACTCTTATCCTCCTACGCCACGACCGGAGGCAGTTTCTACGATTCTCTTGATGACTCAGACTCCGAGACGTCCGACCTCCGGCAATCTTTGTCCAAGCGTACGACCTCAGCTCCAAAAAAGTCAAAACCCATGGATTCGATAAGGAAATTGAAACCGCAGCGCTCGAGAGCGAACCTAAAGGACGACATGAGCGCGAGTACATCGCGCGGCTGGTCGCCCTGCCCTGCAGATCCTACTCTCCAAATACCCGGAGAACTAGTTCTCGCCCTGGCCCCCAGAACGGGAGGTTCTTACTGGCCTGCCCAGATCCTTGAACATGTCCCAGGTCGAAAGGAGAAATACAGGGTCAAGTTTTTGGATGACGAAGAATACGTGATTACGAGGGATAAGTTTTGGACTTCGGAAGAGGAGGGATTCGTCCGCTGTACATTGGGAGAGTGGGAGAGTGCGGTCAAGACCATCGACGATCTCGAGTCTGGAGACGAGGGTGAAGAATATGGTGCCGATGACGATGCAAACGCCGGGGATCCTACGTCTGCTTTACCGTCGCCACCACCCGCGGAGGACTTTGAGAATATTTCCGTCCACGCACAACTCGCGTATGTGAAACCCGTCCTACGATCGATTTTAAACAAGGAGTATGCGCCTGCGAGAGAGAAGCATGAGGCGTTCATGAGGGGTGGGTCCGGGAGGGTTGCGCTGTTGAAGTCGGCAGGCGTGAGAGGGGGCATGGATGCGCGCTTCGTGAAGGCGGTTCAAAAGGTGATATGCAAGTGGGTGCTCGGGGACAGTGGGGTCAAACCCGGCAGGTTGGACCTCCGGGACATCGTAACTAAGACCAGTGGAGCGGAGGCGGGTGGGGTAGAGACAGGGTGCACCGCCGAAGTCATTTCTCCAGAGATCGTGCCGGCGGTGACTTTGCCTCGCGATTCGGTGGAAGACACTAAGATGGTAGGTGTCGAAAGTGCGGTTGTCCCAGAAGGCATGCATGCGGATGAGAATGGTGGCACTGAGAATGGGGCTCTGCCCTCGATCACACCTGACATGCAGGTCGCTCCAGACTCCGAGATGGCTGTTGATGGGCAAGAACAGGTAACATCCATCCCCATCGTCTTGATCGATTCGTCTCAAACTTTGAGTCATAGCAAGGAGTGTCTCTACCTCCTGCGAAGGGTGTTGCCCTGAGTCCTGCGGTTAAGCAAGCATCCCTGGCACCCAAGAGTCAATTGGATGTATGCCATATCGCAATTGCACATGGGATCTGACCTGAGCACACAGTAGCTTCTGGCCGAAGTCTCACAAGCAGTCGCAACTGAACCGTCGCTGTTACCCTCCCATCCCGAAGTACCTAGGTTGAGGGTTGATCTGTTGGACACAACATGCAGGGTAATTTAATTGTATTCTCGCAGGCGTATTCTCATCCACATCTTAGGATACGTCTTCACAGCCGAGCCCACTTACACCCGTTCCAGACGAAGAGCAGCAGATACCTTCTCAAAGAAGTGCTCTGGTTGTGTGCGAAGACTTTGAGGCTCTATCTGGTGTTGAGAAACTCGACGTAAGGACCTCTCTTGCACTCTGAGCCAAAAACACTGACTCCTGTTCTGCTGATAGTATTGTCTCAACATTCTCCTTCCCGAAACCATCCAACAGCTCCTCCTTTGGCGTTCCGGGAAACGCACTTCCTCTGAGCTTCTCTCTTCCGAGGAGGAGCAGAGACTGCACGATCTGGGTGCTCGCAAAGCTGCGGAGACGGACTGGGTGGACGACGTGATGAGGCTTCGAGCAGCACAGGCCAGGTTATGGGGTATTGATCCAAATAAGAAGGCAGAGGAGGAGAAGGTCGTCCAGGGTGGAACGAGGTCACGGCCTCGGCGAGGAACCGTCTCGAGACCGTGATACTCATTCGGTTGGCAATCGGACGTTGCTCCATCTTGGTTTTGTGACATACATTATATTCCTTGACTTCACTAGTGGCATGGTTTCCGTTTGTACATTGCGTTTTCCGAGTGGTTTTCACCGCCTCGAAATTCGAATGAGCGCATCAGTCGGCACGCAAATTGGCGGTGACTTTTGATGTGGCTGAGATTGGCTTGGGAAAGGCCTTATATCTTAGCTCACACGCAATCATCTTTTCAACAATCCCTGTTTCCCCATCCCCTGTGTCGTCGTACTGTACCATACACGCAACGAGCTTTCGTGAAAGCTCTCCACCTTCGTTTCTCACAGTAGATGCCTCTCAATGCCACCGCCGACCCCCAGCAAGGCATGGTTAGCCGCACGTCGATTCGGAATTGTTATTGACGCAGGGTCGTCTGGCTCACGGCTTCAAATATACAGCTGGCAAGACCCGCAAATTGTATTGCAAGACTATGGAGACGCTGCTCGGTACGTGTTGCCAAAGGTAGAGAAAGGTGTTCCATCTGGGGAGGACTGGATCACAAAGGTCGAGCCTGGTACGTTTCGTGCCTTTCTTTCTCGCTCCGTCGCGCATCTCGGGGGACACGTCCAAGGCTGACGGACCGATGGCCATCCTTTTTCTTTATGACTAGGTTTATCCTCGTTTGGGGACAACCCGGAGGGGGTGGCCGGGTACTTGGAACCTCTGATTCGACATGCACGTTCGAAAATCCCGCCATCGCTCGAGTCGGACACGCCGCTTTTCCTTCTTGCGACAGCAGGCATGCGCTTGTTGACACCTCTTCAGCAGGCGCGGGTCTTGAACGCGGCGTGTACCTACCTCCGGACCGCCTCCAAATTTCGCATCGAATCCGAGTCCAAGGACGGGCCGTGCGGTTCGAGCGTACAGATCATCACGGGCGAGGAAGAAGGCCTTTTTGGATGGATAGCCGTCAACTATCTGATGGACGGGTTTGTTGGGCGTAACAAGCACGAGAAGACGACGTACGGGTTCTTGGACATGGGCGGGGCGTCGACGCAGATTGCGTTTGAGCCTGCGGACGAAGAGATGAGAGGGAGCGAAGCGGCATTGGTTGATGTCAGGTTGAGGCTGTTGGGAGGGACGGAGATTAAACACAAGGTGTTCGTGACGACGTGGTTGGGATATGGGACGAATCAGGCGAGGGAGCGGTATGTCGCCGAGGCGATCAAGGGAGTAGAGGACGCGCAGACGCTCGACGGTACGGACACTATACGTGACCCGTGTCTACCCAAGGACCTGGTACTCGCGGGGAAACCGTCCTCGCATGGAGGTTCTTCTACGCATGCAACGTCGCGTACGTTGGTGGGTACAGGTTCCTACACACAGTGTCTACAAAAGACTGCGCCGCTCCTCAACAAGGACGCCCCGTGTTCCGATGCGCCATGTTTGTTCAATGGCGTTCACGTCCCCCGCATCAACTTTTCGTCCTCGCATTTTATCGGCGTCTCAGAGTACTGGTATTCCTCGGAACACGTCTTCGGCCTTGGTGGTTCGTACGACTTTGTCCAGTACGAGCGCGCTGCCTCGGAATTTTGCGCGCGGGACTGGGATGGGATCGTTGAACAACATGAAAGGTCGAAGAAGGCGGGTTTGCTCGGTGGAGACGGGGAGGTGATGCAGAATGGAAAGGTCGTTGAACTGGGTGTATGGGGAGACAAGGTCGAGATCTCACGACTGCAGATGCAATGTTTCAAGGCAGCATGGATCGCGAACGTATTGCACGAAGGCATTGGGATACCTCGCATTGTCGACCCTGGAGGTAATTCAACTACACAGGGCGAAAAGGTTGCGCAGCAAGCTGAGAAGAAAGGACTCGGGCAACCTATATTTCAGTCTGCGGACACCGTCGGAGGCGTCGCGATTAGTTGGACGCTCGGGAAAATGGTCCTTGAAGCGAGCAAAGAGGTGAAATCCTTCTCCAGTCATAGTAAGCCCCTCGTGGATCCTGTGCAGGATATACCCTCGAACTTGCGGAACCCTCCTATCACGCCGATCCGGCCACCTTTCCTAGACTTGGATGCGATCGAGGAGAAGATATCACAACATTTACCCCCTGCTTTGACACGGGAGTCTCTTGGCTTTTCGCCTGTCGTGTTTCTATTCTACACGGTCGTGCTCTCCCTCTTGTTCTGCATGGCACTCCGACTACGCCGACCGTTTACCCTTGCTTTACGGCGATTGAGACGAGCGTCCCCGAAGCGCGGGACCGACAATGCATACTTGATGGAAGAGGGTAGTCTTTCCCAAACGTCTCCGACTTCCATGCTGTCGCCCTCTCTCCTCCGACCTCTCCGCCGTCTCGTCTCGTCTTCTAACCCCTCTCGTCCCCGTCTCCCACCACTTAACGTGACCTCCCACCCCGTCCGACCCCTCCTCCGACATGCCCATTCTTCGCCCGCATCCCCAACTACCACGCGCACCTCACCTTCGCATTACGAGCCTGCCTATCCCTCGATCGGCACCACTACGGCGTCCCAATATCACTCACGTGCGTCCTCTCCGACACTGGGGACAACGTCGATGCTGATGCCGACGCCGGACGAGATGGTGTCGCATAATATCGCGTCGTTGTCGTCGATGACGGCTCGGTCAAGGAACACATCACAGATTAGTTTGACGACGCTCGTACCGAGACAGACGCCACTTTCACGTGCTGTGAGCGTCGGTGCGCTGCAGGTACCGAATGAGTACCATCACGGGTGACGCAGGACGTAGGATCGGCTTCGTGTCTTTTTCGTGCCCGTGACGGTGATGAGGTATGAAAACGGTGTATGGCTGTTGCTCGAATCTTGTGATTATGCATAGGTCACGGATGTTCTCTTTTTTCTTGTATGCATTTTACTTATCAGTGACTTTTTTTATATACGCAATCAAGATAGATATAGCGATGTTTTAAGCGGACGCAAACTGTAATAATGGAAGACTTGTATGATATGCAATGTTTCTCGGCATTGGAATGCAATCGCCCATACCCCAGGATCCGCGTTGGTGTCTCGATGGATGATTGGCATATATATACAGGGACGCGGTACTTGCAAGAGAAGGAGGCTCAATAAAGGTTGGTAGTTTCTTCATGCCTTGACGGCCCATCGGCCCGCCATTCCGCTGGGCCCGATGTCAGAGAAAACTCCAAAAATAAACCCACAGACGGCAAATTAAGGCATAGGAACCCGACGTTATCTCTGTACAAGATTAATACGGGCCAGAAGTGCACTTGACGGCCGCGCAACAGAAATAATTGCAAAAAAAATGGACGTAGGCGACCGCGCCGGCGCCCGTATTCAGAGCAGCAGAGAAGAGATGTAATGCTGACCTCCCCGTGACCCGACCTATATGCCTAGGCCTCGCCTTGCTCCTGAATGGGAACCAATTCATATATCATACCATAATAGATGCGTTCATTCCACGTTGGGTGAGTCACGCACTCGCTCGTGTTACTGTAACATGGCTCTCGGCCCGCCGTCAATCGTTCTTGCTGTCCGGGTAGCGCGCCGAGTTATATCAAAGACTGTCACGGTACATGGGGTTCTACAAACAGAATGATAGACGTCACAGGGAGCAATGCGAGATGCGAGAACACGCAGCGGTCAAGTGTGAGATGGCGAGAGTAAGAGGTTCGGGAACAAGGACGGTCCAACTTCTCAAGAAGAACAGCACGGAATCTACAAGACCTCTAGGTCTGTATCTTTTGCTCGAGATGGCGCGGTGAAACCTCTTTGAGCAGTTGCACGACGATGGGGTGATCAGATGCGACACGTTTATGTTCATTGCGGGATAGAGGAACGAGCAATAGTGCGCCGAAAGGGTATCTGGGACGCGCGAAAAGCCGTGGCATTCTGGTAAGCTTGTCGTATGAAGGTGAGATGGGATGGGATGAAAAGGGAGAAAGTACGTCGAAATCGCCATCCCAAACACCCGGCCGAGTGGGGTGAGTGGTTCAGCGTCATCGTCCATAACCAGATCTTCGGAAGGAAGAGATGGATCAAGAAGGCACTGGAGCCATGGATGCACGAGCAAAAGGATCGAGAGTCAATGCTGTAGTGTAATAGACAACAGCATCTTTGTATAAAGCAGAGTCCATGGCAACATCTCCGCGTTGCCCTAACGGGTCGAGATAACGTGCCTTGAAGCCTGGTGTTCAACGTTCAGTAACAGAGGACACCGCGGGCCACGAATTGAACAAGAGGACCCCACTCGGTCTCATCCATGAATTTCGTTCCGTTACCAAGGGCTTTCGTCCTTGGAGGGAAGAATCTGTCACATCGCTACGTCGCCGCTGAAGCCTTTCATCGAGTTCCGACTGTGCTTTCCCATCGTGATTACCTCTCCTGGCTCACTCTGCAACTGTTGGGAATAGTTGATTGTCTCCGAAACACGACCTGCCTCTTCAAGAACATCACAGATCGCCGGGCAGATGAAAAAGTTCAGAAGGTTGAACTGATCCACAAAGACTGTCAACGTCCGATCCCAGACCATCATATAGAACATACCTTGGCCGCAGCGCTGAATGCTTCGTTCGCTGGGCTAGCAATCAACACCGTGTGCGCCCACTTGATTAGTAGGTGATCGAGGCCGAAAGACTGAGTAACAACAAAGTGAAGTAGGCTGCAGCAGTTTCATCCTGCTTCTTGATACTCGGTGCATTGTCCCAAAATATTTCCAGCGTCGATACGCATTGGACCTTAAATTCTGACGGAAAAAGTTGAATACTTTATCCCGATGCGCAATACCAAAACTCACTAGCAAGCTAGTCCATTATCAGTCTGTTAGCTTCGACCTCCTCGCTTACAGTGTTGATGATCCCGAGAAGCGAGAACGCAGCATCGACCATGGGATCCTCGGCATATAGAGCTTCGCATTTATGTGTCTGATCGTGCGCATGAAGGATCTAGAGGAAGCTATCCGCTCTGTGGTGGGAATCGGCATGCTAGATGCGGAGTTGACGGATGGTCGTTCCGAGATGGGCTATTTGTTGGCTAATGGATGGAGATGTCAACGAAGCGCACGTCAGGGTGGCGATGGATGTACCCACGGAGGAACTCGTTGGCTTCATGGAGGCCATCCAGTGCTCCTCGTTCAGAGTTAGAGCGCTGGTTATGGAGTAGCTAGGCGGTTCCTTCAAGATGCGCAATTTTGCGCTGTCATGAACGTGGGTTTCAACAACACGCGAGTTAGGGTGTTGACACACACACTTGGGCTCTCTCCTGTGCACGAAAAGGCTGGGATGTCACTTCGAAATCGGGGCCCTACGCAGTCTGGCCCACTCAGCCGAAACCTGAATAGTCAACAACGCGGTTTGTGATCGGGAAACCTTCTAATGCAACAAGATTTTGATGCAAATGCCCTGAAGTCGTCGGAGTAGCGAGGAAAGGATGTCACAGAGGCTGCAAAGGGTGACTGTCTGACCTTTGCCCATCGCAAGGTCATGGTTGGCCGAGGAAGCTGCGATGAATGTGGGACTTGTGTCGCCGAACGTCGGGACAGTTGATGCGGTCGTCGCAAGATAAGACAAACAGTTGCTTGCCGTCGTTGTTCCAAGCGAGGAATTAGTTCGACAACGAGCAGAGTTCGATGGGGACGTTGACGAGAAGGCGGCCGTGTCGTAGATCCGAACAGACTGGCAGTGGCGATGAGATGTCTGCAGGTGAGAATTTGGCGGAGGCACACTGATCTTTGAGGTTCATTGACCTGGGTTTCCATGATCGGTCAATCCGGTGTCAGTGTTTCTGCTGTGTGTAGCCCGCTGCAGAACGCTTTCCTGACACATCGACGACGAGAAATATATCTGGAAGTTAATACCCAATGTCCATTGAGCGTGTGGTCCCGGGTCGATTTTTCGGAGCCCATTGGCGTAGTCATCCGTTTTTGACACCTTTCCAAAAGCTCGCGCCAGGGAATGTTCGCACTAGGGCCCGGGTTCCTAGAACGTCTGGTTCGACGAGCGCCGTTACGCCTGGCCTTTCATATACGTGTGCTATCCAATTTGAAGCTTGAGAAAGGCAACAATGAAAAACATGTGCTGGACGCTGACTGCGACGAAGACTAGTAACCTCATTCTGAGTTTAAACGTGACTATATCTCTCATCCAGGAACGTTCGCAGCCCACATCGTTTTACACACGGAAACGACGGGACCGTGGGGACCAGTGCCTGGCTTCCCAGAACATTCGCAGGTCGCGGTCCCGGAAGGGGACAATGATGACCCCTTCTGCCCTCAACAACTGCCGCACTCGACATGCGTCGTACACTCCTTCAATTGAGCAGCCTGAATGAAACCTGAAGGGTGAGTTCGTCCAATGATGCGATGTTGAGGGAGGTGTTAACACGCACACTCCAAGGGCGCCAATATCCTAGAACTAGATACCGTACCCGAGTTATGCACACCGGCGGCGCCAGAGACTATCTTTCCGCGGAAATGTATCACGAAACAGGGGTCCCAAGTCCGCGGGTGCTGTATAACAGAAGAAGGGGACACGGCGTTGTTAATGGCCTTGCAAAGCCAGTGCTAGCTGGATTGGGCGGTCACCGAAACGCAACCATAGCAAATCGAGCTCAGTGATGCAGTCTCAGTATTCCACCTCGTGCACGATCGGATAAGGACCGACGCTCCTTAGTCAACACATCGTGCCCGAGGTGTTACAAACACTACTTCTCGTCGAAAGCACCTTCAACGTCTCAGAGGATTAAGACGCCCCAAGACTATGACATCTGAATCTTCCCTTCAAGAAGAACACATTGCAAGACGAAATGAGCCAGGAGCTTCCTGGAAGGAGACTGAGGTGCATGTTCTGCCCAAGAACAGGCTATTTATCGTTAGCTTCGCCTTGGTGTGCACAATGTTCCTTGGAGCACTCGATCACGTGAGTCCAGAGGTTTCATCGTTAACGGGTGCGTCTGACGAGGAGGCCGCAAGACCATCGTCGCAATTGCGCTCCCCACTATCGTAGCCGATCTTCATGGGGGCAACAGCTACGGCTGGGTCGGAAAGTATGCACGATTCCTTTTATCATTCCACCGTTGGGTTAACACACGGCGTTGCGCTAGTGCATACGTGCTTGCGGCCGGCGCGTTCGGACCCCTCTATGGAAAGCTGTCCAATATGTTTGGTAGGGTTCTACATCGATGACGCATGCAAGGGACATTGCTTATCCATGCACCAGGGCGAAAGCCACTCCTCTACTCATGCATCCTTGTGTTCTTGGTCCGTATTCCTGGTCTGAATGTGCAAGACTTTACTTATTATCGTCATGTCAGGTCGGATCCGCGCTTTGCGGAGCTGCGCAAAATATGACTTGGCTGATAATATGCAGAGCATTCCAGGGGGTTGGTGGCGGTGGTATCATGCAACTCTCCATAATCGTCATTTCAGATATCGTTCCGTTAAAGGAGTACGCGCATCATGATCAAAATGATTCATTTCCTAATTTGATTGACGATCTTGTAGCCGAGGGCGGTATGGTGGTTTACTTGGCGCTACGTACGGTATTGCAAGGTAGTCCATTCACAACACTCGACTTCCAGGTCCACTGACTCCGTGCTAAACAGTGTTGCTGGACCACTCATTGGCGGTGTGAGACCATGTTATTCGAGACCTCCGCGGCAACGGCTAAATCGACCAAGGCTCTAGCGCAACACGTATCGTGGAGATGGTGTTTCTTCATCAACTTGTACGTGCTTACCATAGCGGGAACGTTTAACCCAGCACTTCTCACCACGAAATTTCCAGACCTATCGGTGGTATTGCAGTGATGCTGTTACTTGTATTCCTCAACGTCCACCCACCTCCGAAACGCCCTCTTCGTGACCAAATCGCTGAGCTTGACTTTATCGGACTTTTCACCCTTGTTGCAGGAGTCGTTTGCCTCCTCATAGGGTTGAACTTTGCCGAAGAAAGCTGTTAGCCTCTCGTGTTGCTAAGCTTGTTGAATTGACTAATTGAATCCTCGACTTTCTTAAGGGTCAGATCCCAGGACAGTCGGCCCGCTCGTCGCGGGCGTGATTTTACTCGTCGTCGGCGGGGTCAACGAGGCGTTCACAAAGCGTGCAGCTATCCTCCCTCCTCGTTTATTCAAGGTGATTCTCAAGCTTGATCTTTGTACGTTTTCTGAAAATTTTACGGAGACGCGAACCACTGGGTGTCTTTTGGCAGCTGCATTTCTCCAGAACTCCGTTTTCCTTCCAGCAATGTTGTGAGCATATAGGCGACACGGTCAGAGTCTCAGCGGCATCGCGCTAATTCGAATCTTAGTTACCTTCCCTTATTTTACCAAGGTTTTTGCTTTCCGATTTTGTCGTGTGCAGATACTTGATTGACATTTTGACACCTCTCCAGTGCTTGGTTCTTCGGCTACCGTTGCAGGCATCAAGTACCTATCTTCCTTGCGCTCATATTTCTGGCCTACTCACGCTCTCGTTCAGAATGCTTCCGTACACCCTCGTGTCTTCCACTTTTGCCGGTGTCTCCGGATTCATTGTCTCAAGAATGGGGAAGAACCGCCCAGGGATCTGGTTCGGGAGTGCATTATTCACCATAGGCACAGGTCTCATGATCATGCTAGACTACACATCGAACGTGTACGTTTCTTTTGCTCTCGAACGATACGTTTTTTACGACGCTCAGTCATTGAAAGTGCCGAACAGGAATTGTTTCCTCTGGTTGCAGCCATCGGGATGGGCTTTTTGTTCCAAACTCCAATGGTAGCACTTCAGGCAGCGATGCCTCTGAGGGACATGGCTACTGCGACGAGTGGCTTTATGTTTCTTCGGTAAGCAAAACCTTTCCTGCCCACTCAACCTGCCATAAGTGACCGACGACTTTCAGTACGCTGGGTGGTGCAGTAGGAATTGCTCTCGGTCAGGCTATCATCGCCATCGTACTTCCGCGGAAACTCGCGACCATCCCAAACATCGCCAGTCTTGGACTCGGTGACAATATCACGGCGCTAAACGAGAGCGTTGGCAAAGTCCACTTAATTCCTGTGAGTCGCTGCGTGTTCTGTATGCGTTATCGTTGTTGACGAACAGCGCTGAACCCAACCAGGACGTCACGCTGCGTAATGCGGTGTTACACGCGTGGGCGCGTTCGATTGCAATGATATGGATAGTGACAACGGTCATAGCGGGGATTGCGCTGATTTTGACACTGTTCTTGCGGGAGTATTCGGTGAACCGCAAAACGGTGTACAGTGATGACGATAAGAATGTGATAGATAGTGAGAAGGACATGTCGGCGATCGAGACGACTGAAGAGGCCAAGTGATAACCTTACATAATGTGTTTTACGGCAATTTCCGGTATATGCACTCAACCTTATCATGCCCTTACGCGTCGAAGTTGAGTATCAAGACACAAGGATGAGAAGGGAGGGAAGGGAATACAAAAGTTTGTCACTGTCATTGGTATTTGGACTCGAATTGGGCATTGCGAGCGTCCCTATAATGCCGTTGAACCGGAGCTCGGTCCGTGAAGTTCGACCGCAACGGTGGCTCGTAGGGTGGAGCGGGCGAGGCGCTTGATGCGAGGGAGCCAGCTCGCTGGCAAGGGCAAGGTGGCGGACAAGAAGACGCGCTCCTGCACGGACTAACCCAGACGACCAGATGTATTTCGTCTTCGCGCGAAAACGAATGCGGACTCTATTGTGAGCATCTGTGTTTGGAATCGATGTCGAGGACGAGGAAGAAATGACGAAGGAGACGGGGAATGGGGAAGCACAATCGCTGTAGAGGGACATGGAATCCGCTCGTTGTACTGACACTTCGTACTCCATCCCGTGCTCCAAAAACCCTACTCACGACGCCAGCATCGAAAGTGCTCAGGCGCTGTGCCGTCTGCGAGACTCTGTATACGTGATGTGGCAAGAACAAAGCATGGATATTTGAATTCCGAGCGAGGTATTGACAGCATATGCGAGTGGACGACAGCGCATCCTTTTGCCATCGCTCTGTTACATGGCGAAGCGTGGTTCCGAGAAAAAGTAGAAAATCAAGGGATAGTGAGTACCAACACGGGATGTTTGGAAGTGGGATATTAATGACAGGGACCCAAGAGTCGAATGAAAACAGTTGCTCCCCCAGCACCGTCCACCAACAGCAAGTAAAACCGATTGAGGTCAATGATCAAGGCAGTATATTGTCTGTCGCCTTCCTCGCCGTTGGGAAACAAGTTGCGAGCGGTGGTTGGGAAAAAAAGTACTGCAGTGTAGCAAGATGGAAAGTGGGTCGTGAGTGGGATGGACTTGAAGTGACGAGGTGTGATAGTGTGGGATGCGAAGGACCGGGACTAAAACGAGAGTCTACACGTTCTGTTAAGCACTTTATGACAGGCGTGTACGGAAACACAAACGGGTAACAGGTTGTTGCGTTCCGACTGATGCGGTAGTTCGTTCGGTCGCTGCTTCCATTTCCAACAGCCCCGAGCATGATTTTCCCATTGCCCATCGACAAATCTCAAGCCATCACCACATTATGCTTGCGTGCGGAATGTGCTTCATCCATGATCAAAAATGTGTAGGACCGGCCATATACTGTCGAAGGAGACTTGGCCTCGAAGCATGCATTGGGCACAGCCATTCCCGCATCTGCTTTCAGTCCGGCGCGGAAGACGTTTGTTGTATCGTCCTGAATGGCCTTTCGACAAAAATGAGCTAGAACTTATGAGAGATAAGTAAATGTGAGACGTACCGAGATAGTTGCAAGGACAATCTGTCAAAGATGAGGCTGAATGCTGTGTCCGTACAGCGTTGTCCACCAACCAGATCAGCTCTGGAGCTTGCTGATGTAGGGGAGGAGGTTGAGGGAGGATGGGCGTAGAAATCGCTCCACCTCCAGTTGCCACTGGTCCTTGAGGTTGACCGGACAAACAATAATGTGGGGGAGGTCAGGAATATTCCCTTCCTTCCTCGCGAACTTATGTCCTACTACAATTATCACGTCGTCATGTGAGGTAAATAAATAATAGGAACATTATGAAAGACTCACCAAAGTGCCCAGGGAATCCTTTATTTTTCTCATAATACTCCCTATACCATGCAAGGCAGGTGATTGTGCTGATGACTTGTAAGGTCTTCTCAAGCCCAACACCATCCATCAAGAGAACAGGCTTGCCTTCAAACGTGCGCTCAAGCATTCGAAAGATACCTACTAATTGATGCCAATGGGGTCATAACTGCTGACAAGGTGACGCTGGGTTTTCTAGCCATTTGCAACCTTCATCACTCCATGGGCTGACTTGTGTGTCAGGATCCATCCATTCTTGGAAAAACAGAAGGCGTTGGTCCAGTAAGCCGAGGAGCTGCCATAGTTGTGCCTCACTGCACTTGCTGATTGCTTCAACACCCTCCTTCCAATTGTTAATCTCAATGGGTGTGTCAAGGTTGAAGTTGAACAGTTCAGTGGTATCACCTGTGATGTTCTCCAGGGATGCGTGGATGAGAGAATCAATCGTTCTGACTTCGTCCATGGTAGCAAGCTTCTCTAGTGCTTCATGTAGGACCTTAGATAGTTCTAAAGATATTGGATGGATCAGCAGTAACGGTAGTACATTAGCATAGCTACTCACTGGAGTAGCCCTCCGAAGAGGAATCCTTGCAAATGGCAGCAAGTGAAACACCCAAAGATCCTTAATAGGACTCTAGGCAAACACCAGGGATACTAGTAAGAAGAGAGGAAGGTGTGAACACGAAAGTGCTCTCGAGTGGAACTCAAGGGGAAAATCCAAGAGAACTAGACTGGAGGTTATCCGTCTAGCCCTTGGGGTTTATATACTATTCTACTGTTTGTACATGTGTGTACCTAATCTATAGATACGTTGTCGTATATAGTCATACCCTATACCCTAACGGTCAGGGGTTACCTTCGTGAGAGTCATCAAGACGGAAATTAAGTATAGCCTTCGAGGCTGTGAAGAATGGAAGAGAAGAAACGGTAATTAAAAAGGGCTGTGAGGCATAGCCTTGCACAGGACGGAAATGAAAAGAAGTCGTGCACAGCACGGTAATGAACGTGAGAACAATATAACTATAAAAGGATTAATTAAGGCACCAATGTGTGCATGAGTTTTCTAAGGACGTAGCCTTAGTGTTTAAAGTCAGAGGACGTGAGTCTTGACTGTATGAAAGTGAAACTAATAGATAAGATGACGGATTAGATTAGATGATCAGTCACGTGATCAGATAAGATAAGATAAGAAAGAAAAAGAAAACGACTAAGTCTTGCAAAGACCTTGTGACGGTAGGACCGTAACAGCAAGCATGCCTTGGAGGTGGTGAGCATAACCATTGAGCTCTTCGGTTGCTTGATTGTCCTTGTATTTTGCGAGCACCACAGTGACATGTCAAATGTGTATTAAAAATTATGAGATGTCAGATGCCTTCAGATTAGCGCCGTCAGATGTAATATCTAAGAATCCAAACAGTTAGTGAATGATGAGTGATTCAAAAATTTACCTACCTTTCCACAAGGTCTTGATCTCATCTTGATCATTGTCA
>QFEI01001043.1:0-12590 GCA_003316145.1 Neoboletus magnificus | reverse complement strand
AATGTGGGAGACGCTCGATCTTGGATCTACTATCATCTCTGCCTTGGGGTTCTCCGCCCTAAAACACGATCTTTTGACCTTGACTGGGTAAGATTGCTGTAGACTGGCGCTGGGCGTGCGCGAGGGCGGCACCTGGCTTGGCACGTCGTGTATGCGGCCTATTGTGAGCAGCCCCTGGACGAGGCATCGTCGTCGTTTCTGCCAGTGTCTCCGCATTATCCACGTCATCCTCTTGCTCGGTATGCCGGAGTCGGCGTCGTTTGGTATATGACGCATCCGCGGACTCCTTTTGCGGGGCTCTGCTTTTCCGATCTTGGTCTCCCTTTGGATTTCGAGGACCACCACCCCGTCGGACGGCGTCGGGAGACGCGTACTCGACTACGAGGTCACGTCCGTTCAAGCGATGATTTCGGGGATTGACGAGTGCCTCGGTAGCATGCTCAATGCTCGTAAAGTCGACGAATGCGAACCTGATCGTGTTGTCGTCGTCCACGTCGCATACACGCGCGCAAAGATGGTGACAAGAGAGATGTGATAAAAAAACGTGCGTGTCAGTGAGCGTTTTGTGACCGAGAAGAAGAGAATGAATACAAGATTGGATACTGACCCTTTGCAAGTACCACTGTCTTCAAACGTGCCCATACGGACCTTTCGTATCCACACATCTTTCGATCTTGCTTCTCCGTCCTCGCCTTCACCCCCGTCTTGGTCCCACTCCCCCGCCTTGACATCGACCCCTTTCCTCTTGTCTCCGTGCCCCCGATACCGATGTGCCTCAAACAGTTCCCGGATCGACCCTTCCGTCGTCTCGAACCCGAGATTACCCAGAAACAGCGTCGGCGCAGGTGGTTGTTTCTGCACACGCAATATCCTTTGCGCCGTCTTGGACAGACTCTTCCCATCCGCCATCATGGCGTTCTTGACCGGTTTCTCGCCCTCTCCTCCGCCGGTCCCATCGGAAGGCTCCGTCTTGGCTTTGGCAGGTCGTCCGGTAAAGTCGTCTCCTGTATCGTGCATTCAGTGTTGGTCGTAGGGAAGAGGGGGATGGGAGGAGACGTACCATCTTTGATCAGCAGTTTTCGGCCGTCGAGGTGACCCTCGGAGAGTGTGATCGCGATCACTTTTGCTTCGGACGTTTCGAAATCGACATATGCGAACCTAGTGCGTACATGGTCACACAACGCTATCCATACAATATGTCATACGTATACGGTATCCCCATATGCCCGGCAAGCAGCAAGCTTGGAAAAAGGTGCATAGAGGGCGGGAGGGGGGAGAACGGGGAAGAGAAAGAGAGGAAAGGACAACACGCACCCCATGTTTTCGCCCTGCATCTGCTTTCCACGTCGCATCGGCATATGAACCCGCGTGATCGTCCCGGCATCATCAAAGAACCCCCGGAGGGCATCTTGACTCGTCCGAAAAGACAGGTTCCCGACCCATACTGAGTTTTGGCGTTTTTGTCGTCTGGGATCGTCCACCACAACATCTGCCTTGGCCTTGGTTGTGCTTTCGGCTTTGACTTTGGCGTGGGCATTGGATGGAGGAGGAGCATCCGTGTCATCGTCGAGTTTGCGCTTTTTGCGCGGGGACGCGGCCGTGAGTTGGTCTCGTTTCTGCTTTTTCTTTTGACGTCTCCGTTCGGCGTGTGAGAGGACGGTGTCCTCTGCTGAGGGTAGAGGTTGCGGAACGTCCTTTTCGTCAGCGCTGCTTGTGTCCGAGGTGTTATGGTCTTCGGGGCCCTCCGATGATTCGACCTCGACTTGTTTTCTCTTTCTCGTTGGCGCAGGGGAGCTACTAGATTCCGAGGACGACCCCGACGATGAGGAAGGCATGTTATGAGCGGATGTTGAGGGATCTGTGTCAATACACGACCAGATTGACTTTGTCAGCACGTGATGCCTCGACGCGAAGATAGGATTAGATCAGTGTACAAGACATACAACATTAATATGCTCTAAATATCTCCGTCCGAAAAGGAGAAAGAGAAGGTATCGCAAGAGCACACAGAAGAAAGCGTACATCCGCACTAGCATAGATACTCGGCCTCAACTCGGTGGCCTACCCTCGCTTCCTCCGTCCCGCTTCCTCCAGCACGCTCTTTGGACCCCGCCTCGCCATCGCCCACACAAACACGACGACGATGATGGCAAATTGTAACCAGAGCCAGATCTCCAGCACAAAAGCCACGATACCGCGCTGTCGTGGTGCAGGCGGCGATGCCGCTGCCACCTCGCCCCTCGATCGCATGCCAACTGTCGAGCTCCCCGCAGAATGCCCCTCGTCATCCCGCGGGTCCAAAGACAAGGCGATCTCGGCTTTGCTCCGATTCATCGTGTCCACGATCGCTTCGAAAGCGTTGGCGAGCCGTTCAGGGACAGGCGTCGATGGTCGACTCATGTCGAGGCTATTGTGTTTGTCGGCGGGAACAAGTGTCCCACCGAATCGCCCTTCCTTCCAGTGAGCAGCCCGCATCCGTATTGTCTGCGATTTTCGGCGCTGCTTCTCAATGGGCGAGGCTGAATGAGAGTCAGACTGACTTGAAATACCATGGTGCTGATTCCCGTGCCAAGATCCAGGCTGAAGGGCGGTACTTCTTCGGGAGAGCGACATGGCTGGTATGAACACTTCGGAGGAATGCTCTGGTTCCTGCGGTATGTGGAGAGCCGAAGTAGACACAACGCTGGACACGCCTTCAGTACCGGGAATGATCGACGTCAGGCTGACGATGCTCGAAGTTCGGAAATGAATATTATCAGGACTGCCGGCTTGTCCTACATTATCGACCCAATTCCCATCGAATGCAGCCCCAAGCTCACTGTCAAGCGTGGGATGACGGGGAGCATCTTCAATGAGCGAGGATGCGGGTGGGGACAGAATTGGTGACGGGGAGCGGGACGTTGAGGAAGATGTGTTACTCGGCTGGGGAACGAATGGCACTGGTAGTAAACCAGGAATGATCATATCAAGCACTGGTGTCGCGGTTTCGGAGATAGGCGAACTTGGAGATACGACTGCGTCTCGGGGTGGATCGAAAAGACCGACAACCGAGCGCCGCACCTTGGGGTGGGCGACAACAGGAACGTGATCTGGAAGAGCAGGATGTTTCAAGCTACTCCGCATGTCCACATCGATACCGCCGTCAAAGTCAATGGAACCTTCGGCTGAAAGTGTACGGCGCAAGCTGGCAAATCGAATAGTCTCATTTGCTTCGTCATCTTCAGCGCTTGGACTTCCTTCGCTTTCCTCGGCGATCCATTCGACGTCTTCCCCGTCTCCTAGACTCTCGTAAACAAGACGGAGACTTGTTGCATCTTTTTGTACTGTCTGCAACTGAGAAACCGTCCGAGCTTGTTGTTCAGTGATTTGAGCATTAGTCTCTTCAAGTTCTTGTACCTTAAGCAACAGCTGAGACACGAGAGCGTACTCGTGAGTCGGAGTCACTGGCGATTGGATTGACGGAGGGAATCGGAAATGGTGTGATAGCGAGGCGGATCGCGAGAGCCCAACTTGCAGGGTCACCCTTCTCGGTGGTTCATCAAGGGTATCTTTGTCGACGCCGTGTGGTCGACCGACAGCCTCTGAGATGTGCCTACGTCTGGGTGGAAACCTATTTTTGGAACCGTGCTGCGCGGAGAGTGCACCACCTGGAGCGAAGTCCCGGATTTCAGTTTCCTGATCTCCATGGTCTGCCTTGCTTCGCAATGCACGCAATCTCTCCTCCCTCTCTCGTCTCTTTCTCTCCGCCTCCTCGTCTCTCATGACCGCACTCTCGCTGAAGACCCTAGCCTTCTTCTCAAGCTCGTCGCTTCTTGCGCGTGTTTTGTCGAGTTCGTCTCGAAGTCCCAGAATCTCTTTCTCCAAACTCCGGAGTTTCCTACGACCTGCTTGATCAGCTTGGTTGGACTCGGCTTCAAGCACTTCGAGCTTAGCGAGAAGCTCAGCATTCTGATCCGACAAGAGAGCCAAGTCTGCAGGTGAGACAGAAACCCGACGATAGTGTGGTCGAGAACGTGAGATGCGCACGCTGGTGTTGGAGGACGCACGCGAATCGTCTGCACCATAATAATGCGGCGACTGCGGTAGCTGAGAGTCGGGTGACATGGGCGAGGGAGCGGAAGACCCCGCCGGCGACGATGACACGGGGGAAGGCGGCAAGCGAGCCAACAGTGCCTGGTGTCTACTCTTCAATTCCAGGTTATTGTCGTATAGACTCTTACAGACCGCGCTCGTCATGTTGAGCTCTGCATAGGTTACAGGTTAGAGGGTTCACAGCAGGGGCTGCGGAAGCTGGGGTACCCACCGAGTTCCCGATCTTTTATGATTTCGTCTGCTTTGTGAAGGAGATCGGAGAGTTCTTCTCTCGATCGCTCGTTCCATTGTTCTGGCTGCGTGGACAAGGGGAAATGGGCCCAGTCACCCCGCAGGGATTCGTCAGAGAGTTTTCCATGCTCGCTCGGTGAGGGTGGATCGTCTGGCAGCGACGAATGGTATGGAGGTGGCGGGGATGATTTGACTTGGGACGAGGCGCGCCGTGACCGGGCAGGGGGCCGCGGGCGTGGGGTAATTGAACCAGCCAGCATCCAAATGAACGAAGCAGTGTATGTATGGCAAGGAAGATCCTTGTAATAGGACCGTGGAGAGGGTGGAAACTAGCGCTTATTCCCCACCTAACGTGACGACGTGGCAGAAAGGAAGAAAGCGAACGACAACACGTTGAAGGAGGGCCGAATGCGCATCAGACTGAGACCGAACAGTCGCTGCCAGAAGAACGAGGTGCAGCAAAAACAAAGTTTGGTCAAGAACAGCCTTTGAAATCAAAGTTTCATGTGTATTCAGTCCGGTTCGCTTGACTGTAACATGTTCCCGATTTTTTTGGCGCCGAGACAACGGCCGCCTGGCGAAATGGCATCGCGTCTGACTACGAATCAGGAGATTGCAGGTTCGACCCCTGCGGTGGTCATTTGCATTTTTACTCCGGCCCATGCACGGGAGGACTGACTTCTTTTCTGTCAACGCGGCCAGATTTTACATCATAACAAGTCATTTGGTGCAGTCCCCTTTGAGTTGGCTAGCGGTAAACACGACTCTATGACGCTACTCGTTTGTCACAATTAAGGGTTGTACGATAGCCGTAGGTGTTTCACCCCCTATCACACGTACCAACTAGCCGCATAAGTTTGTGTTCTTAATGGGACATCCTCTCGTAGGCTTCTTTCCTTCACGTACATCAACACTCCGTGCCAGTGGTGCCTCCAACCCACTCATCTCCACACTTGCCTTCATAGATTTCCTCCTAGCAAGTCGTCGAATCCTCTGGCATACGCAGTGTAAATCATTCCAATTGAAGTCACCATTGATTGATTCAACTCGATGAAGCTTGGAACACGGAGACCTGTATGTTCATGCCTTAGACAAGCCTAGCGTGCCTTTCTTGTTTGTCAATTCCGTCGTGTGGAGCGACAATATAATAACTGGGCACCTGTAGGGTAAGACCACCTTCTCTGTCTCACGACGGTTCTGATGAGTTGCTGTTAACTTCAGGCACGTGTTATCTCATCAGAGCTAGTGTTAGAATTCCTGCATCATTGTTCTGTATCATCCGTCGTCTTTACTGTATGACAAAGTTGCAGACGGTCTCCGTCGAGAAGGAAAAGGTTAGTCTGTTACCTTTAAACATGCAAGGAATGCTGTCCAAGCTTCTGAGTAGGGGAGACGTGAAATCATGTTTGATGTGTCGATTGGGGTTGGGTTTCCGTGCGTTGTAATGGCATTAGGTGCGCGTGTTTCCTTTAACTGACGATTTAGCAAGTCAATCTCAATAGACCAACAGAATATATTGTACAGGCACAGCCACAACCGAATAAATCGGATGTTTTACCCCATCATCGCTAATACACTTGCTGCGTACTTGCCCGTCTACTTGTGGTTGCCCCTCATCAGCTTGATCAGCCTCGTCCATGCAAATTAGTAATCGCGTGGTTATCTTTGTGTTCTTTGGTTGGGTGCAGGAGGCGAGAACTTTTTACCGCCAGGCGTTTCTGTCTGTCTGTTGCTGTCTCGGGTATTTGAAGCCGTCCAGTCCATCGATGCCCAGGTGAGTTTGTTAGCAATCAGGAACCTCTTCACTCACACTTGTTCTAGCAAGGTCATGGTGTCGAAGCGGTTCACATATTTTGGGAAGCCGACACTCCCTGTTCATGATGTAGATCAATAGATGAGATCAAAACGCCTTTCTAAGCATCGGTGAAGCACCACGCCTTTCGAAGAGGTTACTCTCAAAATCTCTTGTCCAGCTTGTAACTTAGTATGGACGAACGATCGACAGAAAGTTTATCGAAACTCCCTTCTTTGACCTTGTGCCTCACACGCATGTCTCTTGGGCCAACATACCTGTGGCACCGGAACGTGCATTCGCTATGGATCAGTGTTCACGTACTCTGAATCAGGACCTCGGTCAACTGGTCAGACTTTCTGTCTCGCAGATTAGCTTTGCCTCTCCGTCTTTTTTTAATGCTTTTGTATTGTACTTTATTCCATTGGCTTCGGTTGTTTATGTCCCGTGTAGCATTATGGCCCCATGTAGTCTTTTCTTTCTCTCGTGCGCATCATTTCCACATTCATATTGTGTCCATCTAGAGCCTATGTGCAAGCACGAGTTTTAACAAATAACCTGGGTTTGAAATTGGTACTACAGTAGTAGTCTGTAGTTCCATGACAATACAAAAAGTGTAGGGCATTGATTAATATTTTGGCGGTAATCTTGCTTATGCTGTGTGGCGTCCTGGCAGGGGTTTTTGTAATTGACTTCCGCAGCTAGATCCTCTCGAGCACCATCACATCGCAGAGATCGATCATGATGCACAGCGTTCATTAATGCTTGGATTGCACGCCCCACACATCATGCATCAATGCATCAAGCCTGTGAGTGTACGTCAGAGCAGAGCTGCGGCTGAAGTGGTGACTGAGGGTCTTAGTAAAACCGAGCTACTATAGTAATTGATTCCCTAAACGGCATGCTGAAGTATGGAATCCCGGACAATCATGCTCGAGCGGATTCAAACTCATCGGATCAAATAATGCAAGCTCAGCAGCTCGGCAGGATGTTTGAGTAATCAAGGAATATTTTTATCCTGCAGGCCCCTTGTCACCACTTCGGCCGAACATCTTGAGTATGATCGGCTGTTTGTCACTAGGGTATAGAGCAAGAAAAATAGGCGTTCGAGTATTCTACATAGTAGATACACACAGTCCTAATCAGCAAAGTCATTGGTATCCGAATCTGACATGTCATCTGAGTCATCAGAGAATCTGTTAACAACGAGGGCAGGTATGTCTACCATGCTCTCGTCAAACCCAGCAGGGAGTGGGTCGTCCTCATTCTCAAGATCATCTAATGCATGATGGTGTTCAGGTACTGATGTAAGTGAGTGAGGGCCTGAAATGACCACTGAAGTACACTCACAAAGACCTGTCCCATTCCCAACGCTGCCCATATATTCATTCTCATTCACAGGGAGATCTTTAAGGCCACTCACTAATGGCAACACCTCATTTTCAACATCTGGCTCATTCGGATCAATGGCTGAGAGTACTCCATGGACGACTGCATGGTTATGGTCTTGCAAGGTATGAAGAAGGGCGAGGTAAACAGTCCAGACTGATGACTGATTGACATTTGGGCGGCCCAGCTCATTGTAGCAGTTCTCAATAAGGGTACCGAGGGTGGGGGGGACAAGGTCGAAAACCGGATGGTCGGCATTGATGTACATGTTGCGAATGTGATCAACAGCGGTTTGATCAATTGTTACCTGTGATACTATAGTCAGTTTCAAAGCGACACAAGTCTGTCCTAGATTGGGAATGTACCTTGAAATTTAGTGCACCATAGTCCTCTGGGGACTCATGAATAAGCTGTGGGGCACCATGAGGAAGAATCTTTGTAACCAGTTAGCAGTTGCGCCCACATGAGTAGAAATGAGCTCACCTTGTTCTTATCACGGTGTTTCCGAGTGAGGTTGATACGTTTCTGGTAATTATTTAGCTCCATCTGGAGCCAAGGGATGAATACCCAACGAAAAACCATTCTAGATTAATATGTGTCAGTCCAAACCTCACGAAACAATCAAAGAAAGAACTTACAGCTGTAAAGTGTTGTTGGGGTCATACCACCCCGACTGGATACCAGTTTCGAATACTGCCTCAAATCCAGGAGCAAAACGGCGACAGAGCTGTGACCAAGTGATCTCTGGCATAATATTCTTCTTCAGCCACATCCACCGGTGTTGGACATACCCTTGGAGTGCTGGGTCATACATTTGTTGGAGCATGGTTTGTGCGTTTGCGATGCCAAAGTTTTCTGTGCCTGGATCGCTCTGTGTCACCATGGGGATGTCTGAGAAACAAGTGAGGAAATAAATATGGTGCAAGAGACGAAGGGACACTTACAACCAAGGGATTCGGCCACCTTGAGATAGAATGAAAGAATAAGCTGTGGATTACGATTAGAATGCCATACTTTCATCCAGAGAATCCTCCCAGAGAACAGCTCAATTCCAGTATGCAGGGCAAGGCCAAACCAAAGCCACTTGTCATGCTGGTCTACAGCCCAGATGTCATTGACACCCACAACCCAAAATCGACGGCGTTTGAGACGGTTAGCTCGACGCTGCTTGATTAGATGAGGTTCGTGAGTGACAAAATATTCTTGCACAACACGCCTGCCAAAGATATTATTTTCCATTTCAAAAACAGATTGATACATACCTAGAGACGCTGAGACCTTGTTCGTGGAAGAGTAAGTTGACCATCTCCTGTAACCCAGCATTGGGGTACATCCGGCGCAGTTCTGTCATCACTGGTTTGATGGAGGCGACAGTATGGTCTTGTTGTTGTGTCCAAGTGAACCCGAGTCTGGTGCGCAACTGGATGAACCTGGTGAGCCTATAATAGAGGTCGGTTGTACCGTCCAGGGGTTGTAAGATCATCACAGACTAGGTAACAGGACACACCCAATCCCATACTGGTCAGTGTCTATTACTTTGTGGAGCTCCTCCACAATTTGACGGTTGGTCAAGCGTGCAGCCCACAGGCGTCGTATGTGGGGCTCAACTAGCTCCACCAGTGCTACAGGTGGTGAGTTTCTAGCAGTTGTTAGAGTTCCATCAACTTACAGTTTGGCTTCCATTGGTTGGGCATTGTCAATAGAATGGGGTTGACAGCGGTTGGGGATGGTGACGGTCAGGCCACGAGGTTGGTGAGCACGCACGGCACACTTGAGTATGATGTACATTTCTTGCCACGTTGTATCCTCGCTGGTGTAACTCCACCGGTCCTTTCCTTATCTCAAATGTAAAATTGGTTGCGCCCAGACGGGCCACTCTCCACCCTGATTCACTCTGTATTCCCGCTTCGCATCTTATCTCTAAAGCCAAATGGAACTGCCAGTTCCACCTGAATCTTGCCATCTGCCTGGATCCGTCGCGTCTCAAAAGCTGAAGCTTGATCAAAACCTGTCGTCCAGCTGAATGGAGCTATGAGTCCCACCCAGTCCTATCTTCCATCCAGATTCACCCATTCATGTTTACTCTGGGATGCGCAACAAACAAAAGAAACTGTCAGACCATGGTATGTTGGTTCTTATTTTTGGTAAAGTTGTCTTTTGAATTGCTTACATCGAGCCTGCCAGGGACCCGCATTCACTCTGGGATATGCATCGAGTGGTGACGTTCTATTGGACCATGGTATGTTGGTTCTTATTCTTGGTAAAGTTATCTTTCGGATTGCTTATATTGGGCCTATCAGGGACCTGGATTCTGTTACGCCCGGTCCGTGGTTAGGCTGCAAGCGTAGACTTTCAATAGGTAAAGAGCAAGCTCAACAGGTTGGGTCAAAGGTTTTGGGGTCGGATGTTGACAAGGGAGATTCCTCTTGGTTCAACGGACAAGGACGGTTGTCAAGGGGATTCCTTAGACAATGGAGACGGGGGATCGCAAGGGAAGGGAGTCCCGAAGCGATAGGTCAAGGGTCAAGAGTAAGGAGAGGCTGTTGAACAGCGCTCAGGCCTTGCAAGGTTTCAGGACGAAAGACGAGGTTTGTATACAGGAAAGAAAGTAAGATCTAGCTTAGGGTACTGTTACACTCGGGCCGTGGTTAGGCAGCGAGCGTAGACTTTCAGTAGACGAGGGATGGGCTTAACAAGTGGGATCGAGGGTTCTTGAACCAAACGTCAACAAAAGGGGATTCCTCTTGGTCTGACGGACAAGGACGGTTGCTAAGGGGATTCCTTAGACGATGGGGACGAAGGATTGCAGAGGGGAGAAGTCCCAAGGCGATGAGTCAAGGGGTCAAGAGTAGGGAGAGGTCGGCGAACGGCGCTCAGACCTTTCGAGGTTTAGGGACGAGAGAAGGAGGTTTTGTATACAGGAAGGAAAGTAAGATCTAGCTTAGGGTACAAGGTATCGACTTCGAGTTTAAGTATCGCTCGAGGTACTTTAGGGCAAGTGTGAGAGTAAGAGAGATAATGAAACGGAAATGAACAAGAGATAGCGTGGAGGATGTAAACTCGATTACGAAGTAAGTGGAGGATGCGAAGGGGACGGACGATGACGGAAACATGGTGAGTAATCGAGTGAAAAGGAAAGATAAGTCCGGAGCGATGAGGAAGAGAGGAAAGAATAGAGTAAAACGTAACAATACCCCCGGGCTATCCCTGAAGCACCGAAGAAGGGTAGCAAGGTCCTTACTAAAAGTCCCTGTACGAGTATCCCGGCGATCCAGTGACGTTCGCATAGGCGGTGTCATCCCAGACATCGTCGCCATAGTCGGAGATGGGGTCGGGGGAGGTGTGGCGACGCCCGGAGTGGCAATTACGCCGGTTCCCACGAGTGGTGGTATTTCGTCGTGGGCGAGAGGGGGGAGGGATAGGGAGTGGTCGAGAGGGTTGCGACGATCCAGACCGTCGAGAGGAGGATGAGGATGATGAGGACGGGGATGGGCGGCGGTTAGGGCAGAACTTCTGGGGGTGTCCTGGTGAGAATAAGGAGCAGGTGGGGCATTGGTAGTACCGGCAGTCCTTCTTCTTGTGGTCCAAGCAATGGCACACGAAACATGCCTCGTGGTATCGTGGGTGGTGAGGGGGGAGAGGGACAGTGGTAAATTCTCCGTCGAGGGTGCCTAAGGTGCGGACTTCATGCCGGAGTTCGGCTCGTCGGAACATGAGTTCTTCCTCGGAGTTTAGTGGGGAAGAGGAGGCGGAAGGAGGAGTTAGGGAGCGGGGAGGGGCGGCGGTGAATAGTTCTCGAAGGTAACGATCGAGGTCATCGAGGAAGGGGAGCATATTGAGTTGCCCCATGGTCATCATGAGGTTTCCCTCAATGTTTAAGTAGATCTCCCTAAGGAGGTTGGTACGATTACCGATACTCTCACCGGAGGAGGCGAGGCGGATTAAGTTTCCGAGGCATTCATTCTGGAGGTACGCACGGTGTAGGGTCCAGAGGGGGGAGGCCACGTCGCAGTGGGTATCGAGGGGGGTGGCGAGTCGGGGATCACGTAGGTGGTTCCTCATCCTCGAAAGGAAGTCATTGTCGGGGAGGTCGTCGCGGAGGCGATGGGCGTAGATGGGGACATCTACAGATGTGATGGTGGTGGTGGTGGTAGTCGGTTCAGGGATGGCTGAGGAGGCCCAGCCGGGGGAGGCAACGGTGGAGGAAGGGGAAGAAGGGGGTATAGTATCGGTAACAGAGGTAACTGTAATAGTAGGAGGGGGAGAAGACGAAAGGGAGGAGACAGAGGAAACAAAGCTAGCGGTTTGTTCGGTGGACATGATGATGTTAAGACGAGGTGGGTTTTTGAGGGGGGAAAGCGGAAGGATGACGGTTCTTATAGTTGGCAAGGACGGTCTTCGAATGTTTGAGATCCGATTCTGATACCCAGGAGTCTTCTTCGGCTGAATATCCTTTCCATCGGATCAGGTACATGCGGCATTGAGTGGGTCCACGGTGGCGTAATATCCGTTCGATTTCGTATTCTTCTTCTCCGTCAATTAGGTCAGGTGGTGGTGCGGGGAAGTTCGGGCCGTGGACATCGTTCTCCTGGTAGGGGGATAGAAGGGAGGCGTGGAATACCGGGTGGATTTTCCAGGCTTTCGGGAGGCGGAGTTGGTAGGTGATGGGTGACAGAACCTTCGTGATTACAAAAGGTCCTTCTCGCTTGGGAGCGAATTTCGGGTTGGTGACGGAGCGTTTCAGATTTTTGGCTTCTAGCCAAACCTTGTCTCCTAGTTGGAAGGGGGAGAATGAGCGACGGTTTCGAGAGTTCATGACCTGTCGAGCTAAGTCATGGGCAGCTAAGGCTTCGTCTCAGGCTTTCTGAAGGGAGGAGAGTCGGAGTTCGACTGCTGGGAGGTCGGAGATAGGGAATACGGTGGGGAGGGCACGGGGTTCATAGCCCATCATGAGAAAGAACGGGGATTGGCCGGTGACAGAATAGGGGCGGTGATTATGTGCAAATTCGGCATGAGAGATCGAATCGGCCCAGGAACCAGGGTTGGCGCCACAGAAGATGCAGAGATAGGTTTCGACTTCTTGGTT
>QFEI01001035.1:0-11095 GCA_003316145.1 Neoboletus magnificus | reverse complement strand
ATCACCTGTTGGTGCTGGAGCGACAATTGGCGCAGACGGTGCTACCGGTGCAGGCGGCGCCGAAGGTGGAGGTGGGGGCGGGGCAGGAGTTGCAGGGGAGCTGGGGCTACCCAAAGTTGGGACCGGTCCAGCCGACTGTGGACGTGTGGGCAGCAAACTACCGAATAGCTGCTGCGCGAGAC
The DNA here is from genome assembly GCA_003316145.1 of Neoboletus magnificus. Taxonomy (NCBI): domain Eukaryota; kingdom Fungi; phylum Basidiomycota; class Agaricomycetes; order Boletales; family Boletaceae; genus Neoboletus; species Neoboletus magnificus. The sequence goes on along the minus strand of QFEI01001035.1, from coordinate 10,913 downwards.
CCATGCGTGTATCCCTCGTCCCCAGTTCTTCATCGCTACTTCCATCCTCCTCTTTCTCCATGACATCGTCCCAGTCATCATCGCTATCCTTCGGCGCAGTGTGATACGTCATTTTAACTGGCGGTGGAAAACCCGGGCTTTTGGAGGGTGGTGGCGCTGCAGATGGCGCAGTCTGGGCAAAGAAAGGATTACTACCTCCATTTGTTGTGACTCTTGGAGAGGTGACGAGAGTGGAGCTTCCGCCCTCCTTCATCAAACGACTAAAGGGATTGTTGCTGGGTTTCTCGGAAACAGGAGCCAAAACAGGGGGTGCAGGGGGTGGTGGTGGCGGAGGTGGGGGAGCCGGTTCCTCGGGGAACTCCTCTGCTTGCACGGGTGAAGACACTGGCAACGCTGGAGGGGGCGGAGGGGGCGGAGGAATAGGAGAACTCGGCACAGTCGAAGTTGTACTGACCGCTGGAGAAGCCTTGGCAGCCAGGAACTGATTCCTACGTTCTTGATACGCGGCCTCGGCCTTCCGTGCTTCCTCCTCCTCTTCCTCAAGCTTGCGAAGGAGAGCCGCACGCTCTTCACGTTTCTTGCGCAGAGCTTCTTCCCGTGCTTTGATCGCGGCATCTTCGGGGTCTTCCTCGGGCAAAACGGGAGCAGGTGGGGCAGGCCGGGGTGCAGGGGGTACTGGTGCACGGATCACAGGAGTGGTCGCAAGGGGAGCACGTGGAACCTGGGGAGTCGGTACCTGGGCCGGGGCAGGAGCAGCTGGAATACGATGAGCAGTCCCCTTCCGTGGTGGAGGTGGAGCGGGTGCGCGAGACTTGGGTGGGGGTGGGGCGGTCTTGACGGTTGGCGTCGGCACCGGCGCAGATGCTGGGGCTGGTGGAGGAGCCGTAGTTGTCGGCGTCGGTGAAGAGATCTTGCCTCCCTTCAATGCCTTCTCAGCCTCAAGCTTTTCCTTCCTTTGCTTTTCGCGCTCTTCAGCCTGCCTCTCGGCTTCGCGAACTTTCTCCTCCGCTTCCTTCTTCTCTTGAGCGAGACGGTCCTCGATACTGGTGTCGAGTGTAGGCGAAGGAGCAGAAGTAGATGGAGGAACGACGACACCAAGGGCTTGCTTACGGGCATCCAAGCGGCGTTGAGCTTCGGCACGAATGTAGGCCTGTCGCTCTTCGGGGGTCATGTTCTTCAGCGCGGGTGCAGGAGAACGAGCAGGTGCAGGAGGGGGTGGGGGTGGTGGTGGTTGACCGGAGCTGCTAGCAGGCGGGGGTGGTGGTGGCGGTGTGCGTGTAGCAATGGACAATTCACGATCGCGATCACGGTCACGGTCACCGTCGCGGTTGCGATCTCTGTCCCCATCTCTATACGGCCTGTCGCGGTCATAATCCCTGTCGTCTCGATCGTACCTTGATGCGCCCCTAGAGTACGGCCTTTCTTCATCCGCTCGGTATCGTGATGCTGGTGAATACCTCCCGCTGTCATCATCACCGAACCGTCCAAACCGCTCATTCCTTCGATCCCGGTCACGCGTCCACTCCCGCTTTTCCCTCTCTCTCCTTTCCTCTCTTTCTTCCACCTTCTTCTCCAGCTCCGGCACTTCCTCATGCATTAACCTTACAAGTTCTCTTTCAAGACGCCTCCTCTCCTCCTCCTTGGCTGTCGTTCTCGGACCCTTTGAAACATAATCGAGATCCTCTTGTAACCGGGTAATCCTGTATCGCAAATCCTCGAGCTCCCTATCCAGTGCATCAGACGAGCGCTCGCTCGCCAATGTATCGTCGAGCATTTTCTGTGTATTCAACAACTGCCTCTTGATGGAGGACAAGTCTGACATTCCAGGGCTCGCGTCGTCTGCACGGGATCGAATGGCACTCCGGTCCACGTGACGATTGCGGGGCTGATAAAACCCACCTGGGGGCTCGGCATCTTCGTGTTTGTAGACAGTCGCATCTTGTCGCCCGCCTTGCCGTGTAAGGGAGGAAGAAGAAGTGAAAGAGCGTTCTTTCAGACGCGAGACCGGAGTGTCGAGTCCCGACGGAGAGCGTGCACGAGTATCGTTCTTGAGAATGTCTTTGAGAAAATTGACCGAGGTATCGAGATCTCGAGAGGAAGGAGGAACAAGCTCGGGTGGAAGTTCATCTGGGATATCATTCCCGTTGAGTCCTGATAATGGCCGAACATTAATGAGCACATGTATCGTGTTAAATGGAAGATGGATAAACTTTAATACGCACGTCGGTAAATCAAACCCATAGCAACATGAAACTCTGCCAAATTTAATTTACCCCGATTATCAGCATCGGCCAGCGTCCTGCAGCATGCCAATGAATCGCGTCAGAATCCCAACTTCCAAAACCTTGTCATAGTAAAGAATCGAGACTGACCAAATCCGCGCGAGGTCGTTCTTATCCAGGCCACTCTGTCCAAAGACCTCCAACGCCGTTTGACCGCTGATGAACCCTGTTCCTTGCGCATCCCACGCTCTGAATATCTGATCATATTGTTTCTTCTCCGCCTTGCTCAATGCCCATGGAACCTTGGGTGCTGTCCCCCTCCCGTGAGCTTGATTGTGCTGCTGGAAGCTCTGCTGCAATGAGAGACCACCGAGCTGTTGCTGCGGAAGCGGTGCAAGCTGCGGCGCCCCTGCGGGTGTATATGGAGTAGAGGTATTAGCAGGCATGAATGAGCTGGACATCAGCTGAAGGCGGGGATCAACGAAGCCAGTGACCTGAGGCACCAATGGAGCCGGAGCACGCCCTACAAAACCAGTATGTTGTGACAGAAACCCGATGCCCGTTGGCTGCGCGACCAAGCTTGGCGCCCCAAAGGACGACACTGAGGGTCCACCTAGGCGACTCTGGTTCGCATTCAGAAAACTTGGCTGTTGCTGAGGTACGGGAGGCACAGGTGGAGGCGCAGTTTGCTGATAGGAACCGGGGAGAGGTGGAACCGGAGGTGGAGCAGGGCGTGGGTGAAAACTGGGTTGTGCACCCAGAAAACCTGTAGGTTGTACTTGCAACGCGCCGACGCTTGTTGTGCCCGGGAATCCGGTTGGCTGAGTTTGCTGAAAACCTTGCGGACGTGCGCCAGGAAATCCTGTTGGCTGCGGTGCGAGACCACCGAACCCTGCGCCAAATCCTGGTGCGCCTGGGTGGGCACCAAAGCTACCTTGGGGCTGCTGGAACTGAACAGCGGGGTTCGGCTGTTGACCGAGTTGAAACTGTTGTTGTTGGGGTTGTGGGCCAGGAAAGCCAGTTTGCATGGGATACTGAAATCCCGGCTGGCCCCACTGGGACATGGTGGAGGATAGATACTAAGTGAAAGTAAGCTGATAGCGTATTTGAAGTATGTCGGCGTACGACGAGGAAGCGGGCTCTCCCTGGCCGTCGCTGTGCTCGACGACGGTGGGCTTTGGTAGGGTTATCGTGGGCGGCTTTGAAGCGGCGACTGCACGGATTATGTCCAAATTTGAACTTGTCCCCGAAAATATATCCGTTTTCGTCCACTCCTCCAGTCAAACATCTTGCATCAATCCAGACAGGTGGCGTTTGTCAATCAGGAACAGGTACACCTCATGACCATGGCGATATAAGCTTCCATCCACAGGAGACTTTATGGGACGCCACGCGAGCCTGTTCCGGTGGCAATAGTACTGCACAAAGTGCTAGTAGACCAGTCTTGAAAGACTCCCCCGTGGCATCTATCTGAATCACCCGCACTTCGGGAAATGGGACATCCCGTCGATTCCCAACTCACGCTTGTAGACCCTAGCATCGCCGTTGCAGCCGGCGGAAACATCGCTTCTTCGACGTCGACGACATGAAGAACACCATACTCCGTCTTTGTGGTGACCCCAGACCACGCTACCTTGTCCACACCGTCAACAACACCAAGACTACCATCCATGGAGGAGACCCGCTTCCCGCTACCGTTGAGCGAAAGACCCTTCTGCCAGATCAAATCACATATCCCGGTGCGTCACCGATGAATCTCGGTGATTAGCTCAAAGCACTGCTATTGTCATCCTTGTGAGTCACGGCCGTATACAATAATGTCAAATAATAACCTCCGAACCAAACTATTGTCATTTCCAGCCCGTTTCATTTGAAGAGATTGGTAAACGGTTCGAATGGAAAGAAAACTTTACTCGTTCGTGGTGACAATGATGCTTGTCTCAATAGTTGGGATATAGTTGACGGATCCCTGCTAGTTGCATGATCCTAATCATTCCGAGACCGTAGCATGGTTCTCGAAATCCCGCAAACGGGTCGAAAATGGAAAACCCACTGTATACAACGCATTCATTGCTATCAAACCAGAATACGATCACACGAGAGACGCGATTGTTGTCTCTTGTCTCTTGGGGGAACACGAGTTGCGGATGAAGGGGAGGAACACTGCTTTAGCGCAAGGAGCCGCTTCCGTTGGTGTCATGGGATTCGGTGGACTACAGTAGGAACAGTCTTAAGCCCCATTCAGAACACAATACACTGCGGACAGGATAGGTCATTCACCTTTAGAACCGATTCCGTCGTCTCGAGGAACACACGATGTATGCAATAGTAATGTGCTCTGTATGTAGGATAACATACAAAACGTGGAAAGATACAATGCCTCATGGTGTGCCATGAAGCCCTAGCCCATCACATCGTGCCTCCCGCCGCCCCCATACTATTCATCATATTCATGTTGTTTATGTTGTTTATGTTGTTCATATTGTTCACGTTGTTCATGTTGTTCATATGGTGTCGCCGGCGCCCCGCTTGCTCCTCCCGCAATGACTCAACGTAGACAAACGTGAGGATGATGTGATCCAATATCGGAACCACCTGTGCGGAAACGTCGATGTAAGCCGGATGGGACTGCTTCAAAATCCCAAGATTCTTCTTGTGGAACCGGACAAGCTGGACGTCCGACTCGGCAGGCTTCATCTATTCACAACACGTCCGGAATCATCATTCGCCATACCATTTTCCATCCGAGCAAACCAGTGCAGACTTACCCAACAATGCGTCGATTCGAGCTTCCACTTGTATGTATGCTGATCGGGACCTACGAAGTACCGACCGCTGGAAGCGTCCAACATTTTCCCGATTCACGATCCAACCATTCGAGTCACCAAATTCCGTTAAGGTCGCATCATCGCGTCGACACGTTAGGAATCAACGTACCTGCTCCACGCACGCTTTTCCAACATCACGTTCGCAGGTACCACCTTCCCATCAAACCGAAACACCGTCTCTTTCAAGCGATGCCACTCGATGACGCCCATCGTCTCTGGGACACCACTCGAACCGCTCCAACGGTACTTGGTGATCGTAGTCACTTTCTTGAATGCCAAAGGTGTGGAGATCGTGTAGTAAATGTACCCTCGCTCGTCAGAGATATCCGTGTTCATAGGGTCGTTCGTGCTGAATATGAGACGCATGTCGGCGACAGTGAGCGAACGCAAGAGTGCTAGAATGGGGAGACGTGAGATGCTGTTCAACTTGGTTGGCAGGTCGTGTAAAGCAAATGTCAAGACCCTATATATTACGATTCAGGCCGAGAAGGAAGGGGATGAGCCAAAGGGGACTGGCTGTGTTCCTTGGTAGCGTGTGGCGAAACTGCCATTCCCGTAGAAATTAGATTTCCTGGCAGGCGAGTAGCTACAACCGTACTGTTGTAACTTGTTTGGGGCAAAGAGTAACTCTTTGCATCGCCTAATTGGGACTCAGCTTGTTTGCATAGCATCATGCATCGCATGCTGTTTGGTAGTGCCAAAGTAACACGTTTCACTACTGTACCTACCTCTATGTGATTAGACTATTGCCAGTCTGGTAGAAATTCGCTCATGGATAATAGACATGTTCTATGAGGTGGATAGGCTGTGCCCGTCCCTCAAGCAACGCACAGCGAACGCCGAACGCTACGCCACTACGCAGCCCCACTGATCTGAGTTATGTGCCAAACCACTCAAGCAATCCCAAGTACAACACAAGCACGTACAGCCTCGATCGGACACTGGAATGGCGAGGCTTTTCATCGTCTTCGGCTACAAACAGTATGGTATGCACAGCGGAAAAGGGATCTCCAAGATCCAAATTGGAAATATTCGTCTGCTATCGCACAACCTTTTCTGCGTTGTAGTCATCGCGCTACGTTGTATTCATCCGGCTTGCTGAATCGGCAGCATTGTTAGGATTGAATATGCCCGTTCTGTCCGATTGATGTCCGGGTCGCTCTCGACGTAAAGACTCGACATAGACATAGGTCAGTATGACATGGTCCAACATGGACACCACTTTTGGAGAGACCTCAAGGTACGGCGGGCGTGATTGTTTTCTTGTCCCGAAATTATTGTCATGGAACTTCGCTAGCATGGTGTGCGATTCCGCCAGCTTCATCTAGGAAGACGGTTTAGTTTAGGATGACGTCTAGTTACCCATGACCCTTTGGTACAACAGCAAAACAAACCCGCACGCGAGAGGAAATAACATATGACATACCCAGCAATGCGTCGATTCGAGTTTCCATTTGTAAGAACGTCTATCAGGCCCTACGAAATAACGCCCACTTGTCGGTTCCCCGTCGATTCGTCAATCGCACACAATGGGAATCCTGTGATGCAGACTTACGTGCTCCACCAGCGCTTCCCAAGCATGACGTCTGCCTCGATCTCGTCCCCATTGAATCTAATGAGTGTCTCCTTCACTTTATGCCACTCGATCGTTGCCATCGTCTCGGAGACACTGCTTAGACCACTCCAGCGGTACTTGATAATCGTCGTCACCCGTTTAGAAGCTCGGGGTGTCGACACGGAGTAGAGGACGCGACCTTGTTCGTCTGAGATGTCTGAGTTCATGTGATCGGAGGTACTGAAAATGAGGCGCATCTTCCACGGATAGGCAGTAGTGGGGATGAGTTGATGGGAGCTGGAGCCAAATGCGATGCACGGAACTTTGGGCGCAGATTATATCATTATGTATAAGCGCGCCTAAACACACATGGAAGCCGCGGAATGAAGAAGACATCACGCATCATGTCTCATGTGGTGAGCCAGGATGTCAGTTGAGTTGATTGGAAATTAATTACCCGGGATCGCGTGGATGGATCCACTGTGGGACGACCTAGAGTTGAGTTTATCACAACTTTGAGTCAAACGCAGGGAGGAACATAAAAATGGCGCGAAGTTGATCTTGTCAATGATCACGGTGTGAACCAAGTACCGTATCTTGGTAACGTAACCCCTGAGTTTTAGGTACTCACGTGAAAGTTGAGCACGTTTCTGACCCCGCTGATCTGATCCATCCTTTCGAGCCTCCCGTAGCCTACAGCAATGGCCTCATTGGTCCGTGCAGATGGCACGGGATCCCGCCCATGAAGGCTTCTAAAGGCTCCAGGCTGCCACCCTCCAATCCTCTCCCCTCTTCCAGTACTAAAAGTCCGAAATGTGAGAGATCGAAGAGGATCAGGACACGGAGCGCGCAGCTAGACAAACAGTCTCAGTCGCGTGCAGTGGAACGGACTCGCATTGGTAATTACCTAGACAAACAGTCTAGTGTACACGGTAAATAGTATGTCAGGTAAAGGGAACAAAAAGGGGCTCACCTCAGTCGCGTGCAGTGGAACGGACTGAGGTGACGGTTATCGCTCACAGCGCTATATACTCGTAGCTTTAAGTAGCTGAATATAAAAGGATTAGCAGCCAATGAAGGGTCGAAGACAAAAAGGGAGGAGGCGAGTATACAATAGGCGTCGTGACTGACAGCCACGACCCTATCATGCTATGTACTGTATCGTAACTAAAGACAGCGGCGGGATAGGTGTAGATCCGTGGAATGCAGGATCACGGTCCGGCGAGCGGCCGCGCGCACGCTTGCCTATTCCAACACGAAAATACCGTGGTAATCCAGTTCAACATGTGCATGGAACCGAACATTCAAGGCATGGATGGGGACATTTAGGATTCTTCAAAGGATTCGAGCCCTTATGATATATTTCTCCAATTCGGGCGAGTCAAGTGTGGATCAACAATTGAAATAACCTCGGGGGACGCGCCCATAGTCTCCGGATCGCAAATTAGCGCGGCAACACACTAGACTGCATCAAGCGCTTGAGTTCGGGTCCCACACCTGGATGACCGATGCTGAGTCGACGAGCGCTCCCCACCCATCATCTTACCCTCAAGTTGGTCAGAGATTGGCCCTAGTTTTCCTCCGCAATGAGTCCGCATGCCAGTCCCGCACAAAGGAGGTAGAGTCTTTCCGGTCCTTAATCGGAGGATAACGACGCGTCTCCGCCGCGACTCCCGCCAACCACATTGAGACTTTATACCAACTGTGAAGCTAGCTGTTCCTTCTACATTTCATGGTCGTCCCTGATGCAACCCCTTTGTAGGAAGATGTGGTTGCTCAATACAAAGGCATTGAAGTTACGCGAATTCTCGGGGAAGCTGCGTGGGCGAAGCCTGAACGGAAGATAACACACCATGCAATTCTCTCCCACTGTTGGCACGAAGGAGAGGTACTCTTCCAGGATATTCAAGACTTTGACCGTGCGCGTGGGATGGCAGGGTTTCCCAAGGTCGAGCACTGTTGCGAACAAGCCCTCAAGATTGTAATTGGGCACGGATAGATGCTTGCTGCATAGATAAGTCGAGCGGCACGGAGCTTTCAGAAGCGATCAATTCGATGTTCGAATGGTACGGGCATGCTAGCACCTGTCTCGTCTATCTGGATGATGTCGACAATGAAGATCCACATTATCAGGTTTCCTTGTTCCAGAAAAGTCGATGGTTTACCCGCGGTTGGACGTTGCAAGAGTTGATAGCTCCGAAGCGTCTCATCTTTTTTTCAAGGTCCTCGGTACCAAAGGAAGTCTGATAACTTTGCTCGGCGGCATAACCAGGATACCCGTAGATGCCCTGTCCCATAGTTCTCCATTCGATTCGTTCAGTATTGCTCAGCGGATGTCTTGGGCAGCCATGCGGGAGACCACGCGAACCGAAGACCAAGCATACTCACTAATGGGCCTTTTCGACATCTTTATGCCCATTATGTACGGCAAAGGTAGTTCTGCATTCAAAAGACTTCAACTCGAGATCATTCAGCGCTCAGGCGATAGGACCATCTCTGCCTGGTCACTAGAAGACTCGACGCCTTACCCTTTGTCCCTCTCCATCGACACCGACCCCTTTGACTCATCCCCCATTCTTGGATTACCCTACCAATTCCATCTTAAATATTCTTCCATTCTTGCGCCCTCGCCTGCTGATTTCCGAGATTCAGGACACATTGTTCTGATGCCTGCGTCAGCCAAATACAATTCCCCTGATAAATTATCAGAAGCGATGACAGAGTAATACTGGACCCATCTCGGCCTCCACATACGGATGCCACTCATTCCAGCGTGGATACCTGATCAAGAGAGCCGTCCATTTCTCGGGATTTTATCATGTTGGAATCCTGAGCAGCGTTCAACGCCATCTCTTACGCTGCGTCCAGACAGACCTATCCCCGCGCTCTCTTTGACCACATCTTTCGTTTCCAGGGTGCAGGAGAGGCCGGGGCGCGCTGGGACATGGTTGTAGATCTCGGATGTGGGACTGGTGAGTAATCTTCGTAGACTTTTTTTCTTTGTTTGTTTTCTGCGCTCAGAGCGCCACGGATGACGAGGCTCACGGACGTACGTTAGGCCAAGCGACCGTCGAGCTGACGCCATTCAAGAAGATCGTGGGCACCGGGCCCAGTGCGGGAATGGTCGACACCGCCCGTTACGCCCTCGCGTCGTTCGATACGGTCGTACAAGATCTGTCTGCCCATGACCGGTTCACGTACGTACAGTCTCCGGCGGAGAGATTGACGTTCTCGCCAGGAGACAGCGTGGATCTGATGACTGCTGGTACGTCTGAGCGCCTTCTTCTCTCGCTCTCGCTAGCATTTGGCGTTGGGATGCTTACTGTAAAGGTTTTTTGGGATGCGGTGTTTGTTCGATGGTCACGGTGTATAGCGCAGGCAGGCCATTGGTTTGATTGGTCTCGGATGTGGCGAGAGGCGGCGAGGGTACTGCGGGAAGACCGGACGGCTGCGATTTGGGTACGCGAGTAGTTTCGTTCGCGCCTCCCTCGCGTCTTTCGATGGCCCTCTTGCTTGTTGTTCATCCTTTCGCATCGCTCCCGATCCTGACTCGAACACTAGAACACACGTTCAAGGAAGCGCATCCAAACGATGGGGGCATCCGGACGGCCCGCTTGAGGTGCGGTTTTGGAAGGCGTTGAGGGTGGGTGCTAGGGCTGGTGGGGTGCAGGATGAGGTTGAGGCGGAATGATCGGTGGCTATGGTGTTGGCTCGCAAGGCGGTTTGTGGGTGTTCCTTGTCCGAAACTCTGAATGGAGTCGGTCATTGTATCGCTTACTGGCACGACATTGGCTTATCCGCGAAGTCGGCCAGTCGTGATCACAAAAGTCACGGAATATCATGCACTGGTGGATCCCGCGCTACTGAAGTCCCGTTCGGTGCAGAGTGTGAAAGGGTAGATGTCAAACATATACCATTGGAATAGGCAAATCTTGCACTTGTTCGATAGTGACCATCCAGATATTACCACATTTGGCCCAAGGCCTTTCGAATTCAACAGACACAAAGAAACACTCGAGTCTTGACCAGTCCGAGTGCAACGAAGTCGTTCACGATGTCCGCCACGTCGAGGTACGCCTTCCAGTCGCCCTCCGTTTCAGATGAGAAAGGAGCCTACCGCATGCGTCCACCGCGCAGTTCCCGTCCCGGATCCAACCTGCGCCATTCCTCAGATCCATCCTCGCGCATGTACATTCATCTCCCGCACCGCCGCACCCGTCGTCTGGTGATACTCGTATTACTCCTGGCGTGCGGTGTGCTCATCTGCTTCGCGTGTGCGTATTGGCTATTTACGACGAGGTACGGTGA
>QFEI01001034.1:1238-23506 GCA_003316145.1 Neoboletus magnificus | reverse complement strand
TACAGAGTCAGGAGTGGTTTAGAAATCCCTTGTTGGTCTTTTCCTTTGTTTATGTTAACGGTAAGAACGCTCGAAACCTCCAGTGCGGATTGCAAATGTTGTCCAGTTATTTCCAGAGAGAAAGGGAGATAGGATACAGGATACGGTTCAACAATGAACCTGTGTCTCAGCCTAGAAACATAATAAACGGGTTACTCGATCCGTTCACCTCGCCAAAGGAAACTGCGGCATACGGCGAGCTGTGGAAGACATTCAATTAGTATCTTTGGCAGGACGATCGGCGTGAGAAATACTCGGAAGCTGAGCGCTGAGCGTTGAGCCGCTGTCCATCGCGATGTATCAGTGATTGATTTCGCCCGCCGAAGGACCCTTTCCTATCACTGCCCATCGCCTCGGATCACTATGCGATTAGTATTAAAGCAGAGGACACGCATCAGAAGGAGGGGTCCTTGTTAATTTCGCTGACCTCCATTTTCTTGGTTTCACAGGATCCTGAACAAGAACCTCGAGGATGATGTAGAAGGATCATCTTCGAATGCAGAACGCACACAGCAACGGATACAAGAGCATCGCCCGACGAATCGAATTCGTTTTGTTGTGCTTCGAATAGCACAGGAACGTGATCTTATCTGGGAATGGGAACAATGCAACGCCGCGAATCTACCGTCGACTGTATGCATGGGGAGAGGAGTGAGTTACATGCCCTGTGATCTGCTCGCAGCTCAAGCGCTCAACATCCACTTGCGGTGCTGATGAAGAGTCAGCATCGTATGGCGAGCAAAATATATTCACGTATTATAATAGGTATAGAACCCAACCTTCGTGGATGAACCAGATTTCCCAGGTAAGGGAAGCAGTCAGGGAACCCCTTTGAAGAGCAACCCTCGAAATGTGTGGCAGTGATGTTTATATTGGGAGTTCGGAACTCCAGCCTTGACCGTAGTTGCGAAGGAAACCAAGAATCTGTGTGCGAACGGCAAAATGTGTCGGACTCGCCTTTAGTGATTAGCAACGATGAGTCATGAGACACTCGCGTGCAACACAGCACGTCCTGGGTCACCTCAGGATCAAGCCATGTGAGTAGCCCAGCCTTTCTTTGTGCGCCCTCTAGACTGTAGCAGGTGGCGTTGTTGAGGTTACTACTAGGCCACCCGACATAAGGGTGAGGCATTTTTGCAACATTACATACGGCAAGTTGATCTCCAGTCATAGCCATGCTACCCCAACGCATCGAGCATTCACATCCCAATGCTACCAACGCTACAGCGCGCCGAAGGCAATCATCAGATATGGTTCCCGTTTAAGCGCAGACAATTAAGTTACATAACAACGGCGATTCTCTTACTACTCAATGGGTTAAATAATTAAATCAAGTTTTTGCCTCCTTATTAGCAAGCTTTCTACAGTATAGGATCCGACACTCAAATTGGCATCCTTCCCCTTGACAGAGGACCTGGGACACTCTCCATAGAAGGGAAGGCGTATTGCGACAGAATGACCAACTTGCACTGCCTCGTCCGGAGCCTCGTCTCACTTCCACTATTTCGGGCATTGGTCCTAGACTTGCTCAAGGTGGCAACGCCTCACCGCCAGCTGTATGTAGGACTCTCTGATGACTCTGTGACACGCAGTTCTACAGGGAGGTATGTGGTTTTTGTAAACAGTGTGCACGTTCCTGGTGATCATGTCACAACCTCATGCGTCATTATGTGAGATGACAAACGCAATTTTTGCGACTGTATGTCCGCCTATTAGTTCCATACCAGTAGCTGTGCTGATCCATATTATAATGTATATTAACAGACCTGGGGCTGTTCACCAATGTTTTTGATTTGTGCAATGTGCGTTGCACATTTCCCTCGCCTCTTCCATGCTCGAATCGCTGACTACAGTACTCATGATGTAGTGTCCGCCGGTCGAGCTCGTGTGCTACACGATTCAGGTTTTTCTAATACCGTTTTCCATGACGTCAGCTGAGTCTGCGCTGAAGTATTAACTGTCAAGGGAATCACGTTCCTGTTCTACGTAGAACATCTGTGACGGGGTTTACCTCAACGGTCCCAACACCTACCGTTTTTTGCTGAACTTCGACATGGACATTCCTTCTGACTCCACGTCACAACATAAGTATACTGTGTACGGTCACCGGGTTCAGATATTAATCCACTCAATCCGTGTTGGGTGCAAGCCATCGACCATGTGCATCGCGCGCCCTTCGGTCTCCATCCGATCGATCACGCCGTGGCATTCATGTCCGATCGGCAAAAATCCACGTCTCACTCGCAAGGGGATTCGAAACACAGGATGGTTTCCGCCCTATCCACGACTCGCACATGTTCCCACCGGCCGAGATGCCCCTCGGTATCTATCCTGGCTACCTTGCAATTCACCCCCGATCCCTCGCACTCCTTCACATGTATACATAGCCCTTACGCCCGCCACAAGGGCCTCGAGGCTTCTAGAAAATGGATGATCCATGCTTCACCCCTTTCTAGAGGGAAGAACACCCAATGCCGCCAGACAGGTTAAAAGAACTCGGTTGTCCACTCCTCTCCACCGCGTTCCACAGAAAACCTAAAGATAGCTACCGTGATAATAATAATAATATATATATATATCTGCATCGGATGTTGATCGGCGGGTGGCTTGCGTGTAGCGATTCTGGCCAAGTACAATGAATGAAGTGGACCACATGAGCGGGAACGAGAGTAAAAATCGGCCCGAGGCAGCACTAAACCCTATTCATCCAAGCAATCGACTATTGGTATCAGAAGGCCTTCTACAGACATCGTGCCAAAGTTGGTCGAAGCTAGAAGTAGGAGTCCACCGAAGCTGAGTTTGAGGATGTGTTGAGTGTTGAACTTCGGGTTACCGTGAAAATGATTGTTTTAGCATGTTCCATGAGAAGTAAAATATTACAGTAAATAACTCGGAGAATATATTATCCTAGATTACTAAAAACAGGGAAGCGTATCGATACATGTCTAATCGTGAATGATCAAATGCCCTTTGAAAATGATGCCATGTATGGGAACCCTGAAAGTGCGTTGATAGACTGAAAGATCTATAAAAGGATAGCTATGTCCTTGTCCAAACAATCACTACAAATTTTGAGTTGGATGCGTCGACACTCCCCCGCCCCTAGCCTTAACTGATTCTTGGCCTACCATTGTTGAATGGGGAGAGCTCGCATCTGCAGGTCTCGACTTCTGCAGGAAGAGTATGTGCATACAAGGTATGCACTACAGCCAGCCCCCATCATGACTGAAATAGAACTGCCATCTCGGCAGAAACGACCCCAAGCCCCACAGCTGTCATTGCCAAGAGTGGTAAAAGATTCCAAAAAGCGAAATCTCTCTGCCTCACGTGGATCCCTTTTTGCTCCAAAATGGCTCGCCAGAGCAGACCCGCGAGCGAAGCTGAAAACGTAAAGCTAACGGCGCCAATGTTCGACGCTACGGCAAGCGCTATTGCAGCCGCACGGTCGGCATCGTATGGAAGGGCGGCTGCACGAACGACCTTGGTGAGCAGGATGGTGGCGCCAATGTTGGTGCCCGAGAGGTTACACAGAATGACGCCAAGGACACCGATCAACCAGATGGTAGGGTGCACTTGATTATGGGACGCTCGAACGAGCCAATTGGCAAACACGTTCACCCACCCCTGGTGATTAAGCGCTTCGATAAGGATAAACTGAGAAAACGCGAAGGGGATAAGGGCGAAAGGCAGTCGTGGTAGCGCAGTAATGAAAGTTGGGAAACGTTTGTTGAGTCGGTTGTGCAGATTATCCACGGACGACCGATACCACCTGAAAATATACGGCATTTTGATCTCCACTTCAGGAGTGGGGTCGGAGTGAGATCCCGCTTTGGGTTGGATTTTCGGAGTAGCGGGGTGCGACCCGACCGCAGTTGCTTCGTCAGCGGGAAAGGATGGTGATCGTTCGATATCAGTAGGTGAGGGATGGTGTGAAGGGCCGCCCTCCATGCGTGGGAGTTCCCCAACCGCAGAACCTTCATGAAGCCCTTCTCCCACAGCCTTGGGAGACCCGCGACCCAACATTGGAATACCACGGGAGTACCGATAATAATCCCACCCAAGATCGAATAGGAATTTGCCGAAAGCAAACGGCAAGCTGATCATCCAGACGTCAATTCCGAAGAAACTTACGACGAGACAGAGGATCAGCGTTGCGCCGAGCATGAAACCGCCAACACAAGCACCGAAGGGATCCAGAAGAGCCAACCGGGGACTCCGATGCTCTGCACGCTTTAATCTCCGCGGAACCTGCTTGCGGTACTGGAATGCCAGCACAACGAAGCAAAAGAGGTTACAAGCGATGAAAGGAAGGATAGTATACGCTGTGAAAGCAGCATTGTTGACACTGAAGCCTTCACAGATGACCACCTTGCAGGAACCCATTCAGCGACGTAAGTGTGAGTGTGGGTGTGGGAAATACATACATTCGTGGGATTCCCCACAAACAGAACCATGCTGGCAGTGTTCGCCGCGGCGAATTCAGCCATGACCCACGCTGTCGGGTCGAGTTGTGCAACTTCTGTGTAATAGACCAAGAACGCGGTTCCAGAGAGGATGACGGGATCATTGCCCAGCAGGATCGAGAGAAGGGTGAGCATGACATAGAAGTAAAGGTATAGCTTCCACCCATTGTAACCGCCCATGTTGCTGACCCAAAATGCAGCAGCTTGGAGTACACCAGTGATGTCAAGGGTTACGGCCATGTAAGCCAGAGAGAAAAACAAGATGAGGATGTTGTAAGGTTTAACACCTTCCGTGCCTACGATCCCGTTGCGAATGACCGCTGGGTCAAGACACTGGGAGGCCCATAGTAAGGCGATAGCGAGGATTGGTGCGGTGGTGAGATTTATTGGTATTCGAGGTATAGGGCGGGGCGTGGGTATGGAGACTGGATGAATCACGAAGAAGATGGAGACGATGAATAGCACCAAGGTGGCAATAGCATATCCAGATGTCATGAGAGTATCCGAGTGCTGAGACAGACACTCTGGGCATAGACCGGGTAGAGAACTGCGAGCCAGAAAGAATGGTGGGGAGTATAAATGCACCAGTTGATCCACAAGGAATAACATACCTGCACGATCGCTCGGGGACGAGAAGAGATTCCGGTGGAGCGCGTGGCGAACTGCCCTGTTGAACACGACGTAGGGTATAAATGGGAATCGAGATGGGCTCTCCCAACCGCTTAATATATGCCTGAACCGGCGGCCTCAGTTGGAGCTTCCGTTTGGAAGGCTTGCGTTTTCCTATCCAACGGACGGAATGTTCGAATAGAACCACCAGTAGAAACTGGTGCATTACGTAACACTGCCATGTCACACTGAATCTATTGTCCACATAAATTATGCTGGAGGTCCGAAACAGTCTCCTTCGTCCCCATGGCCTTCGCACAATCCCCAATTTGCTTTGACATTCATGACAAGCACAGTAGACCACCGTCGCACAAAGGTAGAAACGGCACAGTCTAAGCGATCCAAGCGGTCCATCATGCCGTGAGACTGGCCGCATCGGAACGGTCACTGGTCATCCGGTCATGCCTCGTTACGTGGCAAACGCTTCCAAAGCTACTGTGCTCACCAAGAAAGCGGCCAAGTCCTGCGCATGTGGGTACCTAACCAATGGAGATACAATACCACCATACTACGAGTGCATTACTGGTAAAGACTAATCATCAAAATACACGCGAGTAGCGTTTTCCTCCGCCGGTTGTGCCATTAAGGTTCCAGTCTGAGGCGATTATGATGGTCCTGGGTGGTACGCTCCGGGGACCGGCCATAACTGGTTACTACCGAAGCCCACAGAAACCCACCCGCTGATGGGCCTCAGGACTTGTTCATCGATAACTATCCAACGGTACACGGCAGAAGATAAGCATTCTTGGATTCGTAGCCACGCTACGGTCTGTGGTAACCTTGCTAGACGAACTGACGCACTCGTGTCGGACCCCTAAGACCTAGTTATAGTCCGTCAGCCACTAGACAAACGAATCCCAATTCGGCGTTGTTCGGATCAAGGAACGGCAGGCACACTATGGACCTGGCATAACTCCAACTCCGTCTGGCTGTAACTCACGTATGTGAGTCGCCTGGCTTAGCCTCGGAATTTCCGGGAACCGTGGATCTTCAACATGCAATGCTGGAGACGGCAGGCTCGTTTATCCCGGTAAGACGCCAAGCATAGGCTGAATGCAATTTCGATGTGTGTCATGGAGATTCGAATAGCTTGTCAATAGTATTTATGATGACCCTCTCAAGGCCACAGGTGATCGATAACCAGGTAAACACTCAGAGGGAAATGTTCTGTGTGCATGCTAAGTCGTTCATTGTGTCCAGTGCGTCATGGGAAGGATCAAGAGGCGCTCTATACTGATGCAATAGCCAACGATAAAGGGCCTTGCGCCCGTACACAGCTTGTCGCAGTTGTTATTAAGACCACATCCGACCATAGCGAGGCGCGGATTCATCAGTGCGGCTGGGCCCCAAGCCGATCTTGAAGCGTAGTACTGCGTAGGTGCCATTGGAAACTATTCGAACCCATTCGGTTGGCTAAGGGGGAATAATTAGCGATTGAACAGGAACGCAGTAAGCATTAATGCTGGGTACCCTTCCGTTGGGACGAGAAGTCAGGGAGTAACAAGCATCCTGTGAGTGCATCGGATCATCTCGTCCTCCTTACCCTACAGACACAATGAGAAACAAGAAAACGAATTATAACCATTTCTTACACACATTCCCGGTTCTATACCAGAGAGTATTCGGCGTACCTGCGCTAGTTGAAGTAGTTCTTGTACTCCTCTTCTTTCCCGTGTGTATGACATCTAGTGGCCGCTCCGTAACTTTAGTGGGGAGAACAACCACTTTCAATGCCATTAGACTTTTCAATTCTTCTACCCGTTCAAGCATGTTCTTCTGACCTGAAATCACTTCAACCCCGACTAGGCTGACAATAATTTAGAGCGCCCACACACTACTGGCAGCCCTTGCCGGCATCTCCAAAGCTCAAAAATAACGTACTCCTGCGACAGCACTTTCTCAATGGCAAAATACCCATAAGCGACTCTAAAAAGGGTAAGCGAGGCTGTAGACTCGTCTGTACCCTCGGTTAACCCGGTTTGGTCCTTCAGATGCAGGTTTGACATGACAATGCTAGGTTATTTGACCGCTCCTTTAGGGTCTTCGCTTGCTAGAGGAACACGTACCCGTTGCTGACTGTTCTGTGAAAGTATTGGATATTGTTATGATATGTACTTCACCTCTCCTCTCCGTGGAGTTTCTACCCAGATTTTTGTGTTTGTTTTTGCTCTTCGGCATTACTTACATAAATGTTATTGTCTTGGCCTAACTTATGGCTATTACGTGTATATTTGTCCATGGGCGCTTCTCAAAGGGGCCACGACCCCCACTGCTGAGCGCTGTGTCAGGTTAGCGCGTGTTTACTTCTTAACCACGCTCTCAGAGCAATGTCGGCACACCTCTCGATACCCATGGGCCCAGTTACGCCCAGAACTTCGACAGAAGTATCTAAAGAAGCAGGACGGGATGATATCGGGAAAGCGAATGACAGTGTGAATCAAGAAAGCTGTATGTTGGGCAAAACGCCCACTCCAATGTAGGTTCCCAGTCTGTGCGCCATCGACGATACCCGCGAACCACTCAAAACTTTGAACTGCAGCTACCGACACGCAGCTCCCTCGGGACCATGGCCATGGATGGATTTCGATGAAGATGTTCTTGGAGTCGCCCCGCCCCCCGAACCATCCCCTATACAGTCCTGGCGTGGATATCCGCAAAGCTCGTTCCCGAATTGGACGGAGAGTCAAGTGAAACGCTGTGGAATGCTGACAGCGTGTCCCGTTGGACAAAGCGACATCTTCAAAGTGGACGTGTTTCACGATGGCACATTTGGTGAAGAAGGCCAAAAAATGTTTACGATCAAGGATAGCCAGACTGAGGCTGCATTTTGGGAGGTGCTACAAAGTCCGGTGGGTCCTCTCGTTTCTTACTTTCGTCGACATTGAAAAAAAAAACAATGGTATTGCAGAGGGAGGAGAACATTCGCGTACGAGCCCTTTTTGTCAAAAATATGACTAAGGAAGTTCTGCAAATGTTTGGGGAGAAGTATGTGCATTGTTTCCTTGAGATTGCGCGGAATCAAATTTTGTATAGATACACCGTAGAACCTTTTTTCTTCTCGTCCTCGACCAATTGGATACCTTCAAGATACCGGGAGAATCTGCAGAAAAAAAGCGATCGTAAGAATTCTTGCCCCTGCACTACCTTTTGCATCAGGACTCATTCATGGCAGACATCACCATCGTTCTTCCATTCATCCGCGTGATCGACCGGACGGCTGCAGGCCCAATTCCACTACTCCCGCAGCCAAAAGAACCAGACTCGCCATCATCGCAAGAAGGCATGTGTGTTTCGAACTTCTCTGTTTACGTCCCTAATTTGTATTTCAGAGGGACAGATCATTGATACCCAATCTCCACTTTACCTGAAATCATGTATGTATTTATTCAGTTGAGTCGATATAAGTAATATATCTATCCCCAGGTGACAGGTACATTCTTCAAGACCTGCTCAGTATCCACATGGTTCGAGGTGTGAGAACCAGCACTATTATATCCTATCATCCGAAGTTGCGCAGAACGACAGCAGAACAACTCCACAGTCTTATCAACCGAACCGGTCGCAGTGTCTACTGGTCAAAGATCTTCGCGAAGTCAAAAGACCCTACTTGCCTATTTCTATGTTTTTTGTGGTATGCTATGTATCAGTGGGATGAAGTTTTCGAGATCCTTTATGCTCACATCAACCACTTGGTAAGTGTGACACTAGTGAATGGGATAATAAGCTGGATGTGTCACTTTCACAGGAACAATTGATCCTCAACAGCGAAAGTATCAGGGAGACGCGGGATTTGCATATTTTGCAGGCACATCTGCTTTACTATCGGACCCTCCTCGAAGATTTCCGGAAATCCGTTGAGTTTGTGCAAGAGACTGCAAATCCTGCGATGCAGGATCCTTCGGTGACGGATAAGGAGCGAGCTGAATCAGCAAGGATTTTGAAAAAAGAGACCGAGTACCTTCTTTCGGAGATCGAGAGGCTAGAAAGCCAGAGAATGATGCAGGTGATGCGATTGAAGAATGTCATAAACTTGGTACGATTCATTTGATTCCATGTTTATTTTTGCCAACTATGCCTGATAATCCAGGCATTCGCAAGTGTTAACATCGACGATAGCAAGTACATGAAAGAACTGACGATCGCGACTGTCCGAGACTCGGCCGCAATGAAACAGGTGTGTGCCTGCCTTTGCTCTTAGCTGCACGTTGCTGAGAAATATGAACAATAAATTTAGATTTCTTATCTAACGATGGTTTTCCTACCCGCTAACTTCATGGCCGTAAGTGCTTAGTCGGTCTGTCCTCTTCGTTTTCTTACATGATCCGCACAGAACGTGTTCAGCATGAACGTCGTCGAGATCAATCCTTTTGGTGGAGAGACTCTGGCTCACTATATCGAAGGGACAGTCGGCCTGACGCTCTTTGCGTCGTGGGTTGCCATTGCGCTTCAGGTGGAAAGTAGTTTCTTCCCACGGGGAAGTCCCTTTTGGAGGAGGGTGTGTTGGCCGGCGTGTTATGTTTGGGGCTGGCTGCTTGGGATACTTCGCCAGAGATTCAAGCAGAAGCAGAAGACGACATGACGTGGCTACGTTTGTGTGCCCTGCCATGACTTTGTTGTGACCCTGTGGTGCTTCTCTTACGCTGTCCTTTTCCCCTCTTTTCATCCGTACCCTTTTGAATATCCGTGGAGTGGGTTGGAGGGTGTTGTAGGTGGATTCTTTCCCGGATATAGTGTAGAGGAGGATTTTTTATTTAAATTCGAACGTTTAACATACTAGATGTTGCGGCGTTTAGTGGTAGCACGCGCAACGAGACGGCCGGAAACTAAGTGCAACGTTGACGTAAACCCGTGATCAATCATTAGTCCTGCCAAGTGTTATCCCTTCGCACAGTTTCTTGAAACCTTGCTCGATATCATTTTGGCAAGTCGATCGCGGTTCAGCGTGCAGTGCGGCTGTGAGGTAACTCAGGCCTTCAGGACCCGCCTCGGGGAGCAGGTTCGTAACCCTGCTTGTAAGGAAACGTGCGAACCTCGCGTTCTTTGCTGCTCACTCTTACTGGTCAGGATTCGCCCGCGTCGCCGGGCACCGGTAGTTCCGATTCCAAGGGGCGGAAGTCCGCCATCCGTTGTGGTATCAGGTGGTCTGTCCTTCATGAGAACACCAAGTGGTATCGTGACTCCTACACGGGTGTGGGGAGCCACCTTCTCAATGAAGCATTAATATGTTATCCTACCTCATGGACTACTCCCAAGGGACACCCTCCATATTCTTTTACCCGTCACGTTCGCAGGCCACCTTCACATTGAAGGACGTTAATTCTCGCAAAACCAATTGCAACTCGAAGTGCCACGCTGTCGACCTCGACGTGTCGCACACGCTCTGGTGATCGGCGCTCAGCCTCAGCTCAGCTCAGTTCTAGTACTCGGGCCTAGATTTGGATTCGGAGATGTCTGTGAACACTGTCGCGCCGCCACTCAGCAAATGGGTCGCGTGGCTTTTTGAGATTTACGGTTCTGGAAAGCCGCCCGTTCTGGGCACGGTTGATATCCAAGAGATCGAGGATAAGGCGCGGGAAGCACTCAAGGACAGTCCATGTCAGTTATCCTCTCTAAAGTCGTGACAGTGAAACCGAGCCTACAATCATGACGTTTACATTGATCGTTTCGCAGCCGCTTTCTCGTACGTGCTGAAAGGTGCGGGAACCTCTGGCACGTATGCCGAGAACCGGCGAGCACTGGACAGGTGGAAGCTCGTCCCACGTGTACTTAACGATGTAGGGGAACGGAGTCTCGAGGTATATGAACCCAAAGTGTCAGTCGGATGATGTTGATGTAAACCTCCCCCCAACAGACCACGATCTTTGGCGTTACGCACCCTGCGCCGATTTTCGTCGCCCCGGTGGGCGCACAGGGCCTGATGCACAGCGATGGCGAGCTTGCGACGGCCCGTGCAGCAGGAAAGGTTGGCGTACCCCTGATCGTCAGTTCCGCTGCATCCCGGTCCATGGAAGAGATCGCGGAAGCTCATGGACCGAACGGGCACCGTTGGTACCAGCTTTATTGGCAAGTCTATCTCCACTCAACTTTGCCTGTCTATCGTACCAGAAACTAAACCTTGACGTGGCTATAGGACGCACTCTGTTGAGCTTACGCTGTCTCTCCTCAGACGTGCCAAGGCGAACGGATTCACCGCGCTCATGATCACAGTAGACACGATGCTCATCGGGTGGCGTCCGCACGATCACGGTATTCCATATAGCCCAGCTGGACACGGTTTTGGCGTACAACAAGGCACCTCGGATCCAACGTTCATGGCTCGCTTTGGGCTCGAAGCCCGTCATGAGCGTCCACCGTTCCCGTACCTCCAACAGGACATCCAAAGAAGAGCCGTAAATGGCGATCCGGTTGCACAACAAGCCATGCTTCTGGGAAGCAAGTGGATTGGCGAGATTGCGTCGGGCATCTTTAGAAGTTGGGACGAAATCCAGTTCATCCGAGATAATTGGGATGGTCAGATCGTGTTGAAGGGTATACTCGCCCAGGAGGTAAGGGATTGGCAGGGTTCACATGTGATGCATGGCACTTGACAATTCATATCATCGATCCCCCCCTGTAGGACGCTGAGAAAGCAATCGACCTGGGCATCGACGCCATCGTCGTCTCCAACCACGGTAGGTACCGTGCTGGATGGATATTTTTCGTGCGTTTGGGACTGAAGGCTCGGTCAGGTGGTCGTCAAGTCGATGGGTCTATCGGTGCGCTCGACGCACTCGACATGGTAATGCAATCTGCCAAGGTTCGCAAGGCACAGGGCACGGGCAAGCTCACTGTCCTCTTTGATTCGGGCATTCGGACTGGAAGCGACATTCTCAAGGCACTCGCGCTGGGTGCCCAAGCTGTGCTTAGTACGTCTCGTCCGGCACAAGTATTTTTTTCCGACCGGGGTTCTCACTGACGGCATTACCCCAGTTGGTCGACCGTTCATGTACGGCCTCGCTATCGCCGGCGAGGCAGGTGTAGAACAGATTCTGATGCAGACCATTGCCGACTTGCATATTACCATGGGTTTGTGTGGGTTCCGTGATATCACGGACGTCGTGGGTGCACGAGAGAAATTGGCAGTTAGGATCAACCAATAAATAGAAGAGAGTCGGTGTAGGCGTGGGTACTTGACTATTTTGTACGTATTTTCCCGGCCATGGCAAGGGAGATGGGTTCAGGTTGAAAGTAGTGGCCGATGGATTGATGTCATTGTCCATATGGATCTTAGACTGCTGGATACCATGGGCGGCCCGATGTTACAGGCATTCGTTCTCTCAAAGCGGCGTTCAGGGTTAGCCTCTGGTGGGTCGTGACATACCATAAACCTCAGTCAATCTTGATTGAATCATGCCGCGTGCGAGTCTTGCGGCATGGGTTACATGAAACTTGGCCGTCATCGATCGTCCCACTCAAAGTACTCGGTGTGGCTGGTCCGATACTCCACGAATCATGCCTGGCCTGGCGACCCCCGGTCAGTGTTCTCGTATCATTCTAATCAATTAGTAAACTAAGTATCAAGTACCTTGTAAAGAATTGACTGATCCAGATACATACTAATAAACACATAGTCAGCTATTGGTCAACAGCAACGCCCCGTAGGCCGCTTATTCGATTCTCGCCTCGTCAGCCCGAGCCTGATCGTTTCCGGGGATTCTTGCACACGCAATGTCCTGGCGTCAATAGCCTCCTCGTATTCCCACCGTGTGACGACACGCCGAGCAATATACTCGAACACTTCGTAGACACCTTCCCCTGTCTTTGCGGAGGTGAAGAATAGCTTAGGACCTCTCTCTGGAAGTAGAGGATGATGAGGCGTCGTGTCCGGGGTAAGGGGGATGACAGTTGGTGTTGGTGGTGTAGTCGCAGCGGCTTGGTCATTGCTGCGGGCGAACAGACTTGGCGTGATCGTGGACGCCGAAGAGGACGTGCTCGACAGCGAAGATGTACGTCTTTGTGTCCTGATAGGAGACGATAATCGGGATGATAAGGAGGGAGGGAGAGGGGATGACCGGGCGGACGCATATACATCAAACAAAGATGAAGAAGGTGTGTGATAGGATGTGACACCAGTGTGGGTGGACGTTAGTGTGCCATTGTTGATATTGGTGCTCCTCCACGAGGAATGGTCTGAGTGACCATTGCGAACATATCCGTTGATATCGATGGATCGTGACCGCGATTGTGAGAATGACGGGATATCTATGTTAGAGTGTTCATGCGGAGAGCTCGGTTCTTCCGAGGCGACCTGTTCGATAGTGATAGGCACTTCTTCAACTGGCGAGGTCGGACGAGGGGACGATGTGGGTACGAGGTTGTCAAGGAAACGGATCGCTTGGGTTTCAGAGACAGTGGACTTCGCCCCGGGAACTGTCGAATTGACAAGGTCTGTCTTGTTTCCAACGACAACACAGCAATAGTCCTCCAGGTCCTCATCGTAGAGCGGTGCCCGTTGACGAAACTCTTCCCACCATTTCTTAAGTCCAATGAGGGTCTCGGGCTGATTCACATCGAACATGAGTAAGGCAGCGTCAGCGCCACGGAAGAATGCTGTAGATAAGCTAGAGAACCGCTCCTGCCCAGCAGTGTCCTAGATTTGGTATTTTCGAATCAGCTTGAAGAAGTATTGAATAAATGGAAGGATATTGACCCAAATCTGAAGAGTGATCACTTCATCTGGCTTAGTTGGATGCGGCAATGTTTTGGCGATGAAATCAGCGCCAATGGTGGCCCTGTAACCTGTAGAAAAGCGACCTGAAATATACTACCAGAGGGCAAGGCTCGTGACTTGGAGTTTCGGTAAATTTCCAGGCACATACCTGAGTACGAAAACTAGTTTTACCAACGCCTGAAGCGCCAATTATCACGAGTTTAACCGTTGGCATGTGCGGTGGTATGATTTGTGTAGAATGGCATAGCCTATGAGCTTCAAGTTCATGGAGTTTCAGCACACGCTGCCAGAGCGCCTAATAGCATTGCAGCCAGATGCCATACATAGGAGCGGAGCAAACACAGCCAAAGCTATTTGCGACTATCTCTTGTAAATCATATACATTTAACAAAAGCTCAGTTGTCGTCGCTGTCGTCGCCATCGCTGAGATCAAGACTAGCTGGACCAGAATGGATGACAGTACACCACCCCCCCCAGATCACGACGTTTCTCCCCCGCCTCCACCACCACCAGCCATGTCAGGGTCTCCCACTGATTTCTTGAAAGGCGTTGTCGGGAAGCGTGTCATTGTTCGTCTAACGTCGGGTGTGGATTATCGTGGTGCGCTTGTCACTCTTGAGCGGTTGCCACCCTAGAGTTGACTTTTTATAGGCATTCTTTCGTGTCTCGACGGATACATGAACATTGCGCTGGAGCAAACCGAAGAGCACGTGAACGGCGTCGCCACGAACAGATACGGCGATGCGTTCATTCGGGGAAATAATGGTTGGTGTTGTTTGAGACATGGGAGATTTTCATCTTACTTTCCTCGCCCAGTACTGTACATATCAGCCGCAGAGACAATTTAACCTGTCAAAACGACACCGCTACGCGACGTGTTCGACCCGTGTCGTCGCCTCCCCCGCAGCATTTCAAAAAATGCAGCCCCTCTGTGCTGTCTACCATCTTCTTCTTTTTCCTAATGACAACAGTGACCGAGGATCGTGTTTGCAATCTGTCTAAACTGACTCTGCAATGCGACCCAGTATTCCGACGTACCACAGTTTTGCCTTTATCGGTCACATAACACTGTATCCAAAGCATTCCGATGGTATCGTAAATTGGATGGCCATGATCGATCTTCCTGTAAATGTGGTCCTTTTCATAACCTCAGGTCCGTTTGGTTGACCCACTCCACAACTTGACGAAATCCAATAGTCTGGATCGGTAAGCGAAAGATCCACAACGTTTGGAAAGATTTAGATTGTCAGATTTGAGTTGCCAGTCAGTTACACATGCTTCGACTGACTTCAGTCGCATCGAATATCTCCTGGAACAGTCTACCTAGCTTGTCATCAAGCTTGATGTCACACAGGATGCAGAGATTGCGGCCGCGTTTACCAAGATTCGAGGGATATTCGACCGAGACGATGTCCTCAACAATGCAGGAGTCGTGGTTATTATGGAACTTTAGTGATAAAGGAAAGAACTTGTTGGACATTGCGGAAATTCAGGAATTGGTACGACCGATGACCTGGATCTTTTAACAAGGTATCACACTCTTTTTCTCAGCTACATTGTTACGAAAACTTGGTACATGAGGAGACAACCCTGCGTTGACAGGAAGAAGACGCGGACGAGGGGGGGATACAAAACGAAAATTATGATCAACTAGTGTCGTATTCGTCCAGGAGAAATGTGAGAGTAACCATAAATGTGGTGGAACGGAACAAACGCGTCATCCAAGAATACATGTCTGCTCGAGAGGATAGATGTGCGCAATATATCAAGGACCGTAGCGACAGATCGACGTATAAGGAGTGGACCGAGAAAGAGAGCACATCCAAACCAAAGAAACTTACGTTCCGAAGCCGCACTCGCATGCTATAGCTGCAGCATTGAAAAAGCATTCGTCAGAGCAACGACCTCGCACTCGCTGAAAAGGACGTCAGAAATTCGATCTTGGGCTTCGAACAGTGTCAAAGCGCGTATGACGCTCGGAATGTGGTCGAGAGGGATTTCTTGCCGCAACAGAGTGTTACAGCTGTCGCAGAGGGTCCTGTCCTGTGTGGTCTAGTCCGAGAAATGTTAGCGTCGGACGAGTCTGAAATAATACCTACACTGATAAAATTTGTGCATTCCTGCCCGTAAAATGTCTCTGTAGATGTTGATTGGAATAAAGGATTTGTAGTGCAACACTCGAGCGGCGAGACGATGTCAACATTCGATTCATTCGCACACGGCAGCGCCGGGTGTTGGTCGATAGTGAACGTATAGTCCGCAGAATATAGCGGAATCCAAGGGGAAGGAGGAGATTGCATTTGGTATCGCCCCTGCCCGCTTAAGTTGCACCTAGTCGCCGTTACGACGAGAGAAACACTCACTTCGACTTCTGACCAAGCATTCCCTGCTTCGTCGGCGGGAAGCAGGGTCTGAGGTCCATTTTCTTTTGCAGCGTAAAATGTTGGTGCAAGAAAAGAGGGGAGCCTCCGGAACGGCCAGCTGTCAGTGGACGCAGGGATAATGCCACTCTCGACAAGCCTCTGCGAGATGGGAACGAAGCAGAAGATGCCTGTGCTTGTCATGAACAGCGAAAGGAGCGTCATGATACGTTTCAGGGCTCGAAAACCCGTATTGACGGACTGGCGGTAGTGCAAGACGAGACAATGGAAGTAGCCAGCCAATACGCGACGCGCTTTAGTCACGTGGACGGAAAATCAACATCAACATCAACACGGCCGGTACTTGAGCTTAAGCATCGGGTGGTTTATCCCTTGTACTACCGATGCCTTCCCAGCCTGTCGTTTCTCCCGTGGCGAGTTCAGTTGATGTATTCAAACCAGATATCTTCAAAGGAAGAGTCTTGTTCTGCACGGGAGGTGGTTCTGGGATATGTAAGGCGATGACGGAGGCCATGGTATGTCGAAGTCCACGCTACGTCTGCGAATGAGCTTCGAGCTCACGGACAGTAAAGATGAGACACGGAGCTAGTGCAGTCATCGTAGGAAGAAAGTGAGTCCCATTACGTCTGTTTGAGCTGGGACGTCGGCTGACCATCCATCAGCCTCGAGAGACTTACATATAGCGCGAGTGAACTCTCGCGGACCACAGGGAAGCCATGCATCCCTGCACAAGCCGATGTGAGACAACCCCAACAACTCAAAGACGCAGTCGCCAAAACAATTGAGAAATTCGGGCGAATCGATTTCGTCATCTGCGGTAGGTAGCTCCGATTTTCTCCGTCGAGTCCGTCGATTATTGTCGGGGCAGGTGCAGCAGGTAATTTCCTCGCGTCTATCGATGGAATGTCAGAGAATGGGTTTAAAACCGTCATGGAAATTGATACCGTATGTGCGCAACCCATCAGTCCATACCATTGCTTAACCGATACTACAGATCGGAACGTTCAACACTGTCAAGGCCACATTACCTCACATCCGTGCGTCGCATGGCTCATATATTCACGTTAGCGCAACGTTGCATTACAATGGTGCTTCATAAGTTTCCGTCGTCTGTGCAGCAGTTTATCCTCCTCTAGGGACGCCTTATCAGGTTCACGTTTCAGCTGCCAAAGCCGGAGTAGACGCTCTTTCGGCAGTGCTAGCGGTCGAAGAAGGCCCCAGAGGAGTGCGCTCCAACGTCATCGCTCCAGGGCCAATCGGAAACACAGAAGGCATGTCCCGACTTGCCAATCAATCAGACAGCAAAGACAAGTTTTTCCCTCTCGGTCGCACCGGTCACTTGAATGATATTGCGAATGCTACGGTCTTTCTCTTCAGTGATGCAGCGTCATACGTTACGGGCCAAATACTGCCCGTCGATGGGGGTTGTGAACACCTAAGAACCACGCAGCTGCCTTACCCGCAATCTGTACTTGACCCTGATAGTGTTAAACACATGATTAAACCCAGGCTGTAATTTTGACCCATGTCTATCCCTGTTGTATTACTTCTAATCTACTATTGACCATCAAGCACAACCATTTCACTGATGGAGAAAGTCTTCAGTCAATTAGCATCCCTATGGCGGCCAAAATGAGAGAGCATTGGTCCAAAATTTTGACGACCAAACGAGTTCTCATTGGCCATGCTTGCACCACCACCTTGTCTTTCCTTGGGTAATGCTGCTCGAGTAACGCCCACCGCCCAAATAACTAACAGCACAATTTACAACCCTCATATACTCGCACAATGTGTTACTCAGTGGGCAAGTTCTGATATTGCTCGCATTCTGAAGAGTTGATTAATCCAAGTGTAATAATCTATTGGATCGACAGCAACCGGAACTACAAGTCTCGCGATGCGCTAACGAGATTTTTTTATTCCACAAGCCATCACTTAGCTGCTGACACCAACGAGAACATTGAGTCCCTCGACGATCGACAACAGCAAGTCGATGACACCGCAGACAAGCGAAAGAACAGGCCCCAACACACCACTAAGGCTGGCAGCGACAAAGATCTGGAGGCAACCGACAAGGTCATTAAGAGCATCGCTAGATGAGAAAAAAAGATCAGTAAACAATGACGACAATAGAAGAGCGTGCATACAGCAGGTTGCAGATGACGGTTTGAAGAGTGCCAACGGCGCTACCGGCAAGCGTGATAACAATTGCAACCAAGGTGGTCAAGATCGTGAATGTCAACTAAATCAATGTTAATCAATCATCCACATTACCAATTTCACAAATACACTCACAGTAAGGAGGGCATAGATGGCCCCGCAGAGGTTTGTAAGGTCAAGACCGGACAGCTCAACTTGAGCTTGGGCTTTCAATTGCGTAACTGTACTCGAAACAACTGCGTTAATCTTAACAACAATGCCAGAGACGGTGTCGACATCAGGAGTACCCTCCTTGAGGGAGGCTACAGGAATATTATCAGAAAAGCATCACAACACACAGGCAGCAGACATACTAAGCTGGTCGCAGTAGGGTTTCATTTCCGAGGTTGCGTTGTTGAAGATATCGATGAAGACCTGGAGGGAACCATCACCGGCGCCGCTAGCACTACCAGAAGATGGAGTGCAGGAAGGAACTGGAGCGCTGGGAGTAGCGGTGGGAGCGGCAACAACAAAGCTAGTGACCGCGAGGAGGAAAGCGGGGATGAAAGAGAGGACGCGCATTGTGAGCGAGATGTAAAGAGTGACTGGTGTCGAAAAAAAACTGGTGGTTTGCAAGAAGCTGATGTCAATGGCTGAGCCTCCTCAGTTTTATAGGTCTGCAAGGGTCATGATCACGGCAGTATGATGCTTCTAGTGACCGCGCATGTGACGCGTTTTACGGTCAGAAGCACTGACTGCAGAATTTTTACCCGAACGTTACAATGGAAGTTTAAACGAGGTACGTCAAAATTCTGTCAAGGTGGTGGTGTGGTTGCCGAATCCGATGCTTTGTTGGAGGCGACGATACGAGACTCACTTGTGATTACGGGTCCATTATGGGTCCAAATCAAGGTGCCATGCAAGTTTGTGACGCCCTTTATTTCGTAAAACGATCTTGACCCGTCTGCAATTCGAGTTGGGATACCCGTCTTGAGTTCAGGTAATCCACACGTAAGCCAGGTTAACGCCAGCAAATCTTCCGTGTTACTTTGATAACTCCCGACAACGGAATTCCAGTGGCGCCGGAACCGGTGCCAACTTTCTTTCCAGGCAGGAAATCGCACCCAATGTGTTCAAATCTGGCACCGGCGAGGATGGACAAAACCATGTCTGATAAGGCAACCCGTTCTGTCAGAGACTTTTTAGGACGGCTTGGTCCAAGCCCTTTCCAGACAATGAGAGGGCAGCCTAGCGGCGAAAGAATTGTTGGAGTCCCTGCCACTCGCATCATTTCAGGTGCTTGACAGAAAGCTTGTCATTCACTTTATGGTAAGGGCTGAACCATGATTCAGGTAACTCCGTTCTTTATGACGTGACCAACCAAATCGGTGCAAAATAAAGCCGAGCCAAAGGTTCAAACTTTTCGCTAGGACCGTTCTCCAATCATGGCATCCCAAATTTTAGGCTTGTAGTCGTCAAGCGATAGCACGCCCGTCTGGCAGCGGCCCGTTCGTTTGCCCTAGTATTCCCGGGCTGTTCAAACTGTAACTCTCAAAAGCCTTTTCATAGAGTTGCCAAACGGTATCATTATCCATTGTCTGTGCAGATTATCAGGCTTGCTTCGCAAGTACGACAACCTGCCATTTGAGATATGAAAACCGGATTCCTAAAAAGAACAATATTTGCAAAAAAAAAAAAGGCTCGTACGCAGTGGTGCCACGTATTGTGATCATCACTCGGCAGGTCACCGCACGACTCAACTCTGTTGCGCACTGATTGAAAGCAAGGTCAGTGTCTTGTAAGGATCCTGATTCCAATCCAAGTTTCGCCTCTGTTTATCGGATATCAGTGGGGTGTTGGTCGTCGCGATCGGCTGGCACACAGTACGGGCGCTATAGAATTCCGCCAAGGATGCTAGGTGCGTCACGACAGTTAACTTTAATACCGCCCTGGCTGACGACGTGCCTGGTCGCGAAGGGTCGGAGGGCGCGAAATCATGACTGATCGATATGATGAGATGGCCTGAACCGTGCTACCGTAAACTTTCCTTTGAGGTCGAGGGTAAATGTACCACCTTGAATCGCTAACCAGACCTCGAGGTTGACAATACCTGTGACGCCTCATAGATCTTGACCTTAGCTTGTGTTACTGACCAGGTGTGTAACAGATAGTAATACTGGCAGCCTCAAATGCTTGGCTTCGGACGGGCCCAATTTCTAGATGACCTATTACGATTACACCCTCGCTCTCAGGTCAAGACCCTGACTTGTGGGGGGCAGAGCGAACCGATCGACACTATCCGCACCACTGCCCGTTTTTCCAAGCTATCTTGTTGGTTGGATTAATCTGCACGAGATAATTCATCATGCGGAAATGGTTATCATTCAAAAGCTCGCGATCTTCATCCCGGAGGGCCTTTCCATCCAGGATTATGAGGGAGACACCAAGCCCATTTCGGTGCTTGCGGATTCCAAGGCGTGTATCTGGTAGGATTTTCCTTCATAGGCTGCACGCTTGTCTTTCGTAATTGATGCGTGGGCTGATGCAGAGCGCTACGACAATGTAAATGCTCCGGCGGTAAAACCGATGACTTTTCACCTCCTTAAGGGTTTGAACGTGTCTCGTATGCGTTCACGCTCAACGCGGAACACTTGCTGTCCAAACTTGCCCAGTCCCAAATCGCGCGAGACTGACCGTAAAGTCCATCATTTGCGTTTCTGTTACTACAGCGCCAAGTGGGCGAACCGCGCCGGTAAAGCCCGCTGTGGTCTGTTCTCATTTGAAGCGCAGACTCGAAATATGACGGTACGTATGAGCAGCTTCGTGTAGTCCTCCCTGGTCGCTTCCATTCAACAACAATGGCTTTCTGCTTTCTTCAAGGGACGCGTCGAGGCGGCATTGTTGTCAGTTGCCTCTCGGTCGAATGGGACTATGGTCGCCTATGTGCTAATCTTCAGGCCCAGCAGTGTTATTTCATGCATGTCGATTACGTCTCTCGGTGGACTGGCTTCCGCAGTGGCGCCAGCTGGACTTCGCAATTAGCAGACATTTTTATCCCGAACTTTGTTCGAGAATAATTGGTCGGAAAAATAGTCATTCCCTTCAAGTTCAGTTTCACAAGATCAGCCCCACCGTCGACGAACTCCCACTGATATCATATGGGGTTTGGACGACTTTGATGAATCGCATCGGGAGGGAGACCGAATATATACATCAGCAATTGGGACACGGCCTTACACAACGGCCAGATCAATGTTTAACACAGACCTAGAGGGTGCTCTAAACTTGATGCTTAGGTCCGGTTTAGGTCCGTGCTAAACATTGACCTACACGTCCGTTTGAGCTTTGTCAGCCATCCATATGACGCGGAATTTAAGTTACCATTAGTACAGCCATCCACCACTGTTTGTGCCACCGAATTTGTCTGAGCTCATACATCACAACGACAATACTTACAGTAGACCAGAAGTTGTAATATTTATTGTATATATCTAAACATTGTCTCTGTAAAAAATCAAGTGCATCAAGAGTGTTGTGCAGTTGTGATTGTGAAATGCAAGTTTGAGCTCTTATCGTGCACCCACCACTATTTGTACCAGGCCAAAAATGGAATATCAACATCATGATTACGTTTGATCCACAATCTCCAGTATCAATCATCCGCTGCACTCCCACTGTTGTCTTCATCTGACACACCATCAGATGCATTGTTGCTGCTCTCATCTCCACTTCCATGAGTGATGTCCTGACCCTTTTCCCAACTTTCTGTGGTGCAGGCTCACCTCCTGTCAAAACTGGTTATTTCCATTGAGTCCATCTGTTCTCTTGCTTCACCAGATCCCTTTCACCCTCCAAAACTACCAGCTC
>QFEI01001033.1:42183-66420 GCA_003316145.1 Neoboletus magnificus | reverse complement strand
TCGACAAACCGGGTCTAGCCCAGCATTATTGTGTTGAGTGTGCCAAGTATGTCTTTCCATCCTTCTCCTATCGTCCCCTCTGTTTTGACGGTATCACTATCATCCGTTCATCCCATTCTTGTCCCACATTTCAGGTACTACGAGACGGACACCGCACTGCGTTCGCATTGGAAAAGTAAAGTGCACAAAAAGCGCTGTCGTGCACTCAAGGAACCTGCATATACCATCGAGGAGTCGGAACGTGCTGCCGGGCTGGGCAGAGAGGCGAAAGGGCCCTTGTCCAGAACGAGCACGTGGATGCTAGCCACCGCCTCCACTGCCTCCACTCTGTCAGCAATCGCTGCGGCTGCTGCATAGTCCTCCATGCGTTTTGTAGCATGGTGTCATTGTGGTTTATACGATGTGTTGTGGTACGGCTCGTGTATCACTTGCCTGCTATGGTCTGCTTCCATTGCCCAGGAATATTGCATTCCAGGCGATGGTCGCTGAGGACACGTTGAGAGAAAGAGATTTGAAGGAGAGGATCAAAGGACACCCTCGTTCCAGCCCAGTGCGCCTAGGCGGCCCTGCCGAAACTATGCAAGGAAAATATCTACCATTTGGCAACTCATCGTAAGTTACAAGTAGTCGTGAGTGCGCTACCATACATTAACCGTTTCCATACAAGTAGTCGTGACAAGCATACCCAGCGAGACCTGCAAGTCAGCGCGCCATATGTTAAGAAGAAAAGAAAAGAAAAAGCCTAGGTCTACCTTCCTCGACCCCAATTTTAAGAAAAATAGAAATAGCTCTCAACTTACTCTCAGCACAGCAAGAAGAAAAAAAGTGAAAGACTGTCATCAAACGAGAGTCTAACCGCCAGAGTGAACAGAATAGCTCGTCGTCCTATCGCCTTCCGTACGTCTCTCCAAATACGACTCGTCGTCTGACTGTCCGTCCAATGTCGCGGTCGAGTATATACGTACTGTGCCGTCGTGACTTCCCGTCGCAAACATCATAGGATCATCTGTTGCATAGTTCCACCCAATACACGTCAGATCTCCGACGCCGGGTGCGTTTTGAGGTCGTATGCAGTGGAGAAGAGCTGCTGTCTCTCGGTCCCAGATATGTATATCACCAGCTGGGATGAACAACGATCAACAATACGAACCAGCAAGCATAAAGACGGAAAGGATGCCAACCTTTCCCACCACACAGAACAAATTGATCATCCTTACCACCGAAATGACATGGACCTGCGATGTCGACGGGGCCTTTGAGAGCGAACGTGTGCTTCAAATTCAGTCGAGATGTCTGCGCATACTCATGGCGATCCCTATCTCGTACGATTTCGAGCTTCCATAATTGAGGAGCAGCCTGAGACGAAATGGAGTTAGTGCGTGAGCCCGTCCAGTCGGCGAACACGTACTTTCTCAGGTGATATTAGGACAGATGGTATTTTTCTTGCCATAGCGATGTCGCGGACATCGTTAGCAAACGGCGTTTGGCTTGGGAGATATTAAACTCAAATAATCAATGCGCAAGTCATATCACTCACCTTTCTCTTGTCTTCGTCAGCATATTATATACTGGCGGACTCCACGATTAATCATAGAAGATCCAGAGCACCAATAGGATACTTGCCGATAATGCGCTTCTCAACCCTCGTATGACGGCTGGGTTGTGGTCCTGAAGGCAATGTTATCGAGGGTCCCACCCCAACCAATCGGGAACAGTCCGGCGTCACAGCCACGTTAGTTAACCGGACTTGTCCGAGGTGGTAAGTATCTAAAACTTTTCCGTGGAGATCCTTCGGACACGAGGAAAAATACGTTAACAGAAACGCACACTCTCGCTAAAGCAGGGGCACCCACCAGTTTCACAACGTCACTGCCTTCAACAGACAGGAAGGCTACTCATGACTGTTAATACCGGGCAGATCCTCCGTGAAGAAACGTCTTACCATCCCCTCCGGGAAGCCATATGATAGACTGAACCGTATTTTGGCGGTCAATCGTTTTTTTACACACACCATCCTATCCAATTTGTCAGGATCTCTGTTAATTGAGAAGTAAATGATCTTACCTCCGTCCACACCTTGACCGCGCGTGTGAGTCGTGTAAGGAGTATTCTACCATTCGGAGACCTCATTGAAGAGCTGAGACCGACAGCAGCGTGAGCAGAAAAGCGGGACCCTACCAAGCGACTTGACCAATGAATCCTCGAACGTGCACCAGTATGCGATGGGTAGTGAAGCTTTCCTGAGCGCTGGGTCAGCCATGAGGCGAGAGCCATCCATGAGGTAACTCACCCCTACACGGAATATGACTGACGTCCTGTCCCAGCTGATTGTATTGTTAGACCACTGCGGACTGATGACAAGCATAACTTATACCTCGAGGTCGCCAAGTACCGTCCATTCGGAGAGAATTGGAGGTGTCGAACGAGTGCTTGGTGAGCGATCATTTCCTGTGACGTATCCAGTGCCTTCAATTTGTCAATGGCGGTGGTCACCCGCCCTCCGCGCAGTGACATCCCAGGATCCGGGAACCGACCAGGCGACATTGCCACTGCCGCGGATGCGGGAACTATCGGGGTATCGAACGAAGAATTTCTGCGTGGGGACTGGGGTCGAGTAGTGGCCTGAAGCATGATTACAGAGCGGATCGCGTTCACGAACCGCTGACGAGCGTCAGAATGTCGTGTTCCTGTAGTCTCATCCGACCGCCCTTCAGTACTGGACGCTGGATTCTCGCTGGTAACCGAGCAAACTGAGCGGGCAGCCTCAAGTTTAGGTATAAATGCAGCAGGTTCTTGATACACTGGCGGTCGAAGGGGGGCACGGGCACGGGGGCGAGGGCAAGGCGGAGGGGGCTCCACAATTGGGAGTAACTCCTTAGGTTGTTTGGGCTTGATAATCCAGCTCGCGAGATGTCTCAAGTACCCCCGTGCAGCAGTGATACGGATATTGCACCAGCGCACAGAGACCCGGCTAGCTCGTGCCATACGTGTATTTGCCAGATGATTGGTTGTTTCCGAAATCACCTCCTCGAGCCACTTTTGTCCCTTGTGTTGGACGAATATCCATCGTTCCGATGCAAACCAGGCAGAAACAGCAGCGAGACCAAACGATGTAACAGCCTATCATTAGCAGTAAGAAACTGGGGCAGAAAGCAATCAAATGGGTAGACTCGCCGTTAGAACTGTAATTATCGTTGAGGTTACAGGTCCCTGATGAAACACCTAAACGTATGTATGACGACAGTGGAGCGGGTCTGCGTACCTGTCCAGATGAATATGTGAAAAGCATGAGCCCAGCAGAGAAGCAGGCGACGGACATCACTAGGAAGACTAGGGGAGACCGTTTGATCCATATGAGAACCCACCACGGAACCCTATGCCCAGGAGAGCGGCTCAATGATGTCAATTAGTCGATTGGATGACGCTCAGAAGCCAAGAGAAGAACCTACTACATAGCCTGCTTCCAAGTTAGTCCCAGGAGACTGTTCACTGCAGCCGCAATACTGAACACCAGCGATGAAAACCAGAAAGCATTCACGGAATCTGACAACACATTGCCAGTGGAATTGTATGAAAACTGCAGCGTAGTTGCGGTGACCGCCGAAAAGAATGTCGCTACAGTCGACAAATTCAATAGATTTGACGCAGCATGTTGCTGATGGAACCTGATTGTTGGGACACCTGTGTAGCATATCAGCACACCGCTTTCCCATGACGCCTCCGCACTTACCGATCTCGATGAACATGGACAGCGTCCCCGTAATGTTGTCTATATGATCGCCGATCTCCGTAGTGAGGTCGTGCACGTAGCGCTGCACGGCTGGTGAGCGGAACTGGGCTGAATACAGAAATCATGTCAGTCTCGATGCATAGGGGGAAGAACATACGCTAGCGCTTACTCTTGTACTCAAATAGACAAGATGCCCAATACTAGACACAGATATCGAAGTTAGATGGGTGAACTCGACGAAATTTGACATACTTTCAAGTCACCCTCAAAACTCCGCATAGACTGGTTGACAGCTTCATCAGTGAACTCTGGGAACTCGTTAAGGCAATTGAGGAAGGTCACAACGTCCTTCGCAAAACTTTCAAATTGGTTTGGGAGTGTATCAGCCTCCAGATTGTCCTCCAATACCAGTTTTACGAGAGGAGCATGCTGGCCACGCCAGGGACCCCGTCGCTGTCGGTGCATAAAATTTGGATTGGGAAGGGCCTCGCGCGGTTGCCGCGCAATCTTGCGAGGATATAGGTTCGCGGCGTTTTCTCGGAACAGAAACAAAATCTTGGTTAACCGTTCGCGTAACTTGAATGCGGAGGAGAGAATCCCGACCGAGCTGCCCAGTTGGCGAGCAGCATTTGCGAAACCGCGGAGCTGACTATGGATGAGGGATAGAGGACGAAAACAGATGTGACGCATACTTCTTTGTCGAGATTCTCTATCCGCCTAGAAGATATTAAGTCGCTGGCGTGGCCATCGCATGCAACCGACGAACGCACTTTTCGAACTTCAGGAATTGCTCCGCACCGGCATTCGATAGCTTCTCGTCAAGAGAGGTCGCTGCAAAGGACGGATCAGGCACATTGTCCATCGCATACACCACTGAGACTCACGCAAGTCCTCTTCTATCATCGGGGGCGAGGCGACATCTGGAGGAATCGGTGAACGGGCGAAACCGATACTAGTGGGAAAGAGTACGAACCGGCCTCCAAAGTGTTGTCGTTGCTCAACTCGGAAAGCATATCTATCAAGCTGAGTATCGTTTGCTTCCGCTTCAAAGGATCACCAGACTCCATCCGGGCATAGTGACTATGGATACTGGACATGTTTGGGCCCCCTTCATGAAAGCCCCGAGCGACGGGAGGGCTGCCTATCGGCTTGGCTTGAGCTCCTCTAGTGCGAGAGTGAGACCGAGGCATGTCGTCGACCGTACCTCTTAGCATGGGAATCCCTTGATAAGGATTGGAGCGAGCGAGCCCGGGGCAGTTCTGTAGGAGTAGAGGAAAGGTCGCACAAAGGATGGACCTATAAGGTGGGAATCAAGGGAGGTGAACGAAGAAGTTGTTCCGACTTTGAAATGCAAACAGAGCTTCTTCGAGTGTTCTGGCCATGCTCCTCACGCAGTGGACAGAAACGCGAGATTCATTCTTCCGCATTTTCTCGCTCGGCACATGCTTAGCGTTACGGGAAGCAATCGGGACACTCAGCGAACTGAACCAGCGCGTAATGGCCGTGAGGACGCATGGCGAGATGGGCGACCCTGAGTTCGAACTGACTTTGGAAAGCTGCACTCACCAATAGTTAATTAAAATCTATCTCGGTCAAGGATACTCCACGCAGGTCTGCGGAATACATAAAGACAAGCATAGGGGGCCATGGCATTCTCGTCGACAGCTGGCCAAATTGGTGCCAACGTAAAAGTGAAGTGACGGCTTTGGCACGGATCTGACGTGCTGATACAACGTGTTCAGAAGCGCGTGAAATCACGAGAACGGTCATGATAGACTGCCATCGGCTTCGCAATCAAAATCAGCGAAAAATCGCGATTCATGGAGATGAGATGCAGTGCCATCCGGTAAGACGGCGCTTGTTTAAACTCTGACGGGGATGTACGAACGGGGCAGAGGAGGATAAAAAGAGATCGAGGAGCGGAGGATAAGGGGAGCTGTGGGTGAGACCGGTGAGTAAGCTGATCATGCTGACGCGACACGCTTATTCAAAGATATGACTGATCGCAGGGGGCGACATGGTGGACTGGGGAGGTAGACGAAGCGGTGCAGGGAGGACTTCTCAGACCGCAGCTCTGAGAAGTCCTTCTGGACCTCTACTCGTGGAGTTAGAATGATAACGGCTGGAAGGAAGCTGGCAGGGACTCACTGAGGCTGAATGAGACTGGCAGGGCTGCCACGGCGATGTCCCATGGCCAGGGCAGGGAAATGAAATGAACGCCCATTCGGTCCACAGGAACGTGGACTGGTAGTAAACCTAAACATTACAGTTCAACCAGTACTCGGTTTGTCTACCGGCGAGTTCAAGTTAGGTGCCAAGGTACTGTGACAAAGTTTCATAAGACACGATCAGGCAAGTCAAGCTCAGCAAGTTGCCGTCCTCGACGTCGAACCAGTTCAAGCTCGCACAACTCATCGAACGCCATGAATTATGCGTATCCTATCCTGGAACATTGTGGGTCTTCACCAGGCGCTCGAATTCCGCTCTTACCACCGCGGTCTTGTCGCAGAACGGCATTCGGACCCTTCCCCAGTACCACCCGTGCGTGGCCCCTCCATCTCGCCTGCCATCACCTCAGATTTGCCTAGATGGAATTCATTCAAATCCTTTCACGAGATTCTTCTCCACCTTCAAGCAGACATAATATGCTTTCAAGGTGTGTCGTTTAATTCCTTTTTTTTTCATCTTCCGGCTTCGTCCGTCCCCGTCCCGGAAGAAGGGTCAACCCAACTCATCCTACCTCATCCTAGAAATGAAAGCTTCACGGGCTAGTCTTGACAGAAACCTCGCCATTCCCGATCCATTTCATGCCTTTTTTTCCTTCCCCGCCAGCAAAGGCGGTTATAGTGGCGTCGCGGTGTACACAGACACTCGCACAATCACACCACTCAGAGCAGAAGAAGGTCTCTCGGGGACCATACAACCCAAAGTACCGCTTACGACGGACGAACGCATATCACATTCATATCCCTCTGCTCACGAAATGGAACTAACGCCGGATGAGCACCACAACACACCTTCCGATCTCGTTGCGCTCGATACGGAAGGCCGGGCCCTCGTGCTCGATTTTGGTCTTTTTGTCCTTATCAACGTTTATTGCCCTAACGAAACATCTGATGCCCGTCTCCCTTTCAAGATGAACTATCACTTCATGCTTCAAGAACGCGTCAATAAACTCATCAGCGAAGGAAGGGAGGTTATCGTAGTCGGTGACATAAACATCTGTGCAACTCCACTCGACCACTGTGACGGCC
Organism: Neoboletus magnificus; assembly: GCA_003316145.1. Taxonomy (NCBI): domain Eukaryota; kingdom Fungi; phylum Basidiomycota; class Agaricomycetes; order Boletales; family Boletaceae; genus Neoboletus; species Neoboletus magnificus. The sequence goes on along the minus strand of QFEI01001033.1, from coordinate 59,436 downwards.
ATCTCGCCAGTAACGCGGCGACGTTCCATGATCATCCCGCGCGGGCTTGGTTCCACAACTGGCTTACTCCAAACGGATGCATGGTTGACGTGGTGCGGTCATTTTGGCCCGGCAGAAAAGGAATGTACACATGTAAGACGCGCGTTTTTCCTCCCCCCTTAGCCTTCTTTATCTATCTCCTTTTTCTGATACTTTTTTCCACGACGACAACAATGCAGGCTGGAACACCAAGATCTCAGCCCGCGAGACAAATTATGGGACTCGCGTAGATTACATTCTCGTCACGCAGGGCATACTCCCGTGGATCAAGCATGGTGATATCCAGCCCTTTCTCAAGGGCTCCGACCACTGTCCCATTTACATCGATCTTCATGACGAAATCACCACCTCGACTGGTCAAAAGTTGACTCTTGGTGAAGTAATGCCCATGGATGGCGGACAAACCGAAACCCCTCGGCTCGCGGCGCGACGCTGGGACGAGTTCTCCGGCAAGCAAACGTTATTATCCTCATTTTTTGCCAAGGGGGGAAAGATGACGGCAGCACCAGCGGCAGCAAGCGACACGACCCACGATTCGCAAGCGCCGGGATCGCCGTCTCCGTGCTCATCGCAAGCGCCGGCTATCTTATCCATTGATACAACGCCCCAGTTCCGGGATGCTGTGTCGCCGGACACCGCTGGCCGTCAGGATCCAGAATTTATCATTACATCCGAGTCCCTTCCATTCTTAACGACCACGACGAGGAGCGGACCTATTCCCCAATCATTGACCCCCACGCCTTCGCCCTCGGAGAGCGGTGGCGACCCCGAAACGAAACGCGTTGCACCCCTGAAACGCAGGTCGACGGATCCGCCACCAGCGGTTGCGTTGAAACTGAGCAAGAAGCAAAGGAAGGACAAAAGCAAGGTCCCAAGTTCGGATGTGGGATCTGGATCTGGACAACGCACGCTCGCCGCGTTCTTTGCTCCCCCGCCCTCGCAGTCCCACCCACCCACCCAATTACTACCTCGGTCCAAATCTAAGCGGCAACCCCCATCAGCATCTCAAACAGGATGGCATGCGTCCGAGCATCCACCCCTACTCTCCTCGGACGGCGATCTCGCCACGGACTATCAACTCGCGCTCCACCTTGCCTCGCAGGAAGCGGACCCGCTACCACTGATATCCTCCAGCGGGAGCGGATCATCGTCCAACAGCAAAGCAGCCTGGTCTCAGCTCATGGCACCGGTCCGACCTCCTAAGTGCACTGTCCATGGCGAACCGGCCAAGGAGTACACTGTGAACAAGCCAGGTCCGAATAAGGGCAAAACATTCTTCATCTGTTCCCGGTACGTTACCCGCCTCCTCGGGAATCCAGCCGCGTTATCGTCTAATACTGAATTTGATTTGTTACCGGGATCTCCGTTCCGGTCACCTGAACGGCGGACGTATAGCCCTGTTGGACCTGGCTATGACAAGGGCAAAGGGGAGCGACCCCGCGAGGAGGTGGACCACAAGTATCGCTGCAACTTCTTCAAGTGGTCCGCCGCTGTCAGAAATGAGGCTCTCAAGAGAAAAAAGGGGGACGACGCTGCAGCGCCGACTGCGTAATGTTTACATGATCGCGCCTCCATCATTCGTTATCGCGTCAGGCCCTGGACCACGCACAACGCATCGTTGTATTCGTGTAACATAATACAGTCGCTACACGGGACATGCATCTTCCCAAGCCTGAGCCTGAGGTCGTCGGATAGCAAGATTGCAAATAAGCGCGACCCTCCAGCACGAGGAGAGATAGCAATCAATCAATACCAAATGTGATATACCGAACCATGGCTGTGGTTATTTCAGCTCGCACCGCGGAACTGCTTCTTCGCCGGACCAACGGTGGTGTTGTTGACCTGCAAGTGGGTGTGGAATGAGGAGTGAACAAGGCTTGCATGGCGTGATTCATTCTCACCTTTGTCGCGAACCGCAATGATGCCAACGACTCATTCAGGTGTGCCGCAAGTGGGGAGAGGTTCAAGATCATCTGTGCAAAACGCCGGTCATGAACCACAGCATTGGGCACCAAGGTTGAGATCAAACAGTGAACGTACCAACGTTTTTGAGTGCCCGCTCAATGAATGTTGCAAAAGGTAAGTGAGCTGCCCAGGGTAAAAATCCGAGAGGAAGAGGCACAGCAGCACAGGTTGGCGAAGATCCCCACACGATCACCAATCAAAATAAGAGAGGAAGTCGCGGGATGGCATGGGTGATCGACCCACCTTCGAATTCCTGTACGGAATATGTTTTTCCCCTTTCTCCCCCTTCTCGCCCAACGCAGCGATGACGTCCCCCAATGCACTCAAGCTGCGGTTAATGTTCTGAGTCTCCTTCAGACGTTCCTTGTCCCCAGCAGCGCCGCTTGAGTTTAAGCGTTCACTTCCTGCTAGATCGACGAGATTGAGGCTTCCCTCACACCGTTCCCCTGTGTGCTCATTGCAGCCAAAAATTCGGAGAGTGAAGACTGAATGCGACCGCGATGAACGTTCGTTCATAAGCGTCGCTGCCACAGTACGCCGAGAATTTGCTAGTCGCAGAATTGCCGAGACTTCACGGGGAGTGCGCAAAGGCACCACGTTAACGTCAGTCACTCGCGTACTCGCGCTTGTCGCAGTCTTCTCATGTTTAATCTCGTGCTTCTTCTTGTCGAACTCGCCTTTCCCGAGCAGGTCGTTGATCGTCTCATTATACTATGTCATTTTCCAGTCGGTAATAATTGAGCAGGGCGGGAGCAAACAGGAAACACTTACAATTTCCAAGAACTGTCCCTCCATACTGTACTCCCAGCCTTTGTTCTTCAGTGTGTCTGCAGCTCTGAACACTTCATTGACAGCACGGGGTATCATTCCTACTGTAGTTTCGGTCTACAGAAACTTATTTAACAGGCAGGCGTGTGGTCGGGGATGAACTTACGGAACCACCTTCCATGGTGAAGGATTTGCCGGAACCTGTCTGGCCATAGGCGAATATACAAACATTGTATCCATCTACGCAGCTCTGTGCAAGGAGTGAGATCTCCTCGAAGACGTCGCCCTGCGTGGACTCGGGTTCGAATACCTGTATCCAATTATGAGTGGTAATTTTTGAAATGGACGCGCACAAGTCCTTACGCGATCAAATGAGAACGGGTAGACCTCCTTTCGTTCCTGACCCATTGCGCTCGAGCTTGAGGAGGTGAGAAGAATTTCTTTATGCTCTCTCTTGTCAGGAAACGCGATATCTGCTACGAGAGCCTTTGCTTGAGCTTCTGCATTTGGGCTATTTTTCGAGGATCGCGTTCGGCTGGCGGGAGGAGAAGCAAGCTCGTGCGAAAGGACTGGCCGGACACGACAAAATACGCGAATGTTCCCCTTTAGCTCCTGGACCATATTGTGCAGCCTCCGGCGGATCATCTCTGACTCCCTCGCCTCTTGCTCGAGAAAAACTATCCGCCTAAGGGCAGACTCGTGGTCGAGATTTTGCTGTGAGGCCGTGGATGCTACGGTGTCCAGCTGTATTTGTAACGCGCTCTTTTCTGTTTGAAGCGCGTTCAGCTGTGCATTAAGCGTTATCTGCGCTGCTGACTGGTTGGAGACCATGGATTTGAGCGATGCAGCACTCGCTCGCTCTTTGTCGAGGTCCTCCTTTGCGACTTGGAGGTCCTCTGAAAGCTGCCTGATCTCGTTCGCACGTTTCTGGAGCTGCATCTCAAACTCCAATATTTCGTTTGCATGCTTGAGGCGAAGTTTCTCGAGTTCTTCGGAAGAGTCGACGAGCTTACGGCGCTTGTCTAGCTCTGCCTCCCTGGAAGAGGCAAGCTCGCGAGAGAGCGCGCGGTGGTCTGCTTGGATCTCTGCCACCTTGGCGCGTTCGGCGTCCATTTGCTGGGCGATGCGGAGGGCATTCGCAGCCTGGACACTCTCAATGGATGTGACTTGAATCTGGAGATCCCGGAGGGTGTGCGTAGTATGTGTGGAACCGGAGGCGACGCGCCCTGTGGACCTGCCGGCCGCGGAGGAGGGCTTGGGGGGCGCGCTTGTCGCACGGGTGGTGCGACGGGGTAAAGTGAGCTTTGGAGGGTCTGGTTTCGTGAGTCTGGGACGGGGTTTGCGTCGTGAGGTGGGTTGAGGATGGGAGCTGGCATGGGTGCCGATGGCGGGGAGTTTCCTGGGATGGTCGAGTGCTTCGTCGTCGAGGTCTTCGTCGTCGATGGGTGGCAGCTTGCGTTTGTTCATTCTCGGCGCCGGCGTGGACGTGTAGATGGGCTGTGGCTCTGACCAGGATCCAAGTTGGAGCGACATCAGTACGACGCGAAATCGGAACCGACAAAAATCACGAACCCGCGACGCGTCAGGTCACGTGGACAGTTGACACTTGCAAGTCTTTGGCATTTTTTATCCTTGGAACCTGGGATTGAAGTGTGCATGTATATGTACCGATATCAGCTCGAGTCTTTCAATACTAACGCGCTTTCAAAGTTCCAATCGATTGGTATCAATGCCCCGAGCTATAATTACATAATCAATATCGTCACGTGGTTTATACTAGAGTAAAAGTCAATGTAGAAAGTAACTTGAAGTGGACAATGGCGACGTTAAGCAGACGCGCTCCTCGTTCCCTGCTACAGACCAGACCAGACCAGCTGAGAGCGTATGCATCCAAGTCTGGTTTCAAGCGCAAGACCGGCATCCGCGAAGGTCAAGGAGCACCAGACGCCCCCGGCGAACAGCCAACAGCCAGGCGGAGGAGGGACACGGTACGTTCGTTGTCTCACCTCCCTACCATCTCGCTGACAATCGCTTCGTAGGCTTTTCTCCCGATGCCAACTTCCCAATTGACCCATCCGCTTTTTCAACCTGACCATCTCAGTCGCCTCACACTCCAGCCCTTCCATCCGGTAAGAAAATCACTGGCTTCACGCCCTTCCCATATGCTCACTTTCCCTCGGCTTCTCCGCAACCTCGTGTGTTTCTCCGTTCTCTTTGCTTCGCTAGGAAACAATCACGCCCGCAGTCGTTTCTCAGGCACTCAAGTTCCCGCACAATGACAAGGACCCCTTCCGGATATTCGGTCTTCCACGGAATCTATTAGTCGAGGTCAGTTAGCATGTCGAGGTGTCCATTGTAGTCAATTATCCAATCGTCACACTTTCAGTTCCGAATTCTCTCTGCCCCATGCTCTGTAGTGCGCGACGTCACCATAGATGTTGTAAACAAACTCGACATCGCCAGTCAGGCATCCAGTGCCAACCATCGGCTTGTTTTCAGTAAGTCAAGAGTCTGTTACCGTACATCATCCTAACATTCCGTCAGCCGGTGCTACGGGGTGTGGGAAGAGCGTCTTGTTACTTCAGGCATTACAGTACTGTCATACACGCGATTGGATCGTTTTCTATTTTCCCCGAGGTGTGTCATGCCGCCGACCAAGGTTATTCTCTTCTGTTCATACTTTTACAGCTGTGGATCTCGTCAACTCTACGACGACTTATGCATATGACCCCCGTACACGCCTGTATCAACAGGCCGCTTTCACGTTCCAAACTCTACAACGCTTCTTGACCGTAAACAGCTACCGACTAGACCAACTAAAAACGACAGTGGACGTTGAGCTTGAACGCAGAGCAACGATCCCTGCAGGGACCCTCCTTTCTGACCTTGTGAGAGCAGGTATCAAGGAACGAGCCTTGGCGCCAACCATCTTACCGGCTCTGATGGAGGAACTGCAGAAGCAAACCGAGTAAGACCCTTACACATACATCCCTTGGTCCAACTGGTTCTCATGCCTCTGACAGATTTCCTGTCCTGTTAGCTATCGATGATTTCCAGGCGATTTACTGCAAGACCAAGTACCGGGAGCCTCACTTCTCTGCCATCAAGCCCTACCATCTCTCCATGCCACGTCTCCTTCTTGAATTCGCTAGTGGAAAGCGACAATTCGTACGTTTTTTTACTCGCTTTATTCTGTTAGTATGAACATCGTTGACTTCCGCATAGGCGCGTGGTGCCGTTCTCGGAGCCCTTTCGACGACGAACGTCGAGTTCCAGCTCCCCCTCGAACTCGCCGAGGCGCTCAGTGTTCCTCCTGTTTCGTATGATGGTCCCTACGTAAAGCGCTCTTCTACATTGGAGAGTTACGCACAAGGTCTGGAACGCGTGGCTGTCCCTGATGCCTTGACCGTCCGGGAAGCGATGGAAGTCTTTGATTTGTGGAATAAAGACGGCGCGGTTCCTTCCAGTATGTCCTCCTCATCTCTACGGGTGGGTGAACGAGGCTCATGGTATTGTTATGCGTGTGTATAGCACCAACCGACGAGTTGTTCTTGTCAAAGTACAGCGAATCGTGTGGAAATGCGAGGGGTTTTGTGTGGAAAGGACTCTTGGAGTCACTGTCGACGTGTTAACACGGCTCGTTGGACGGGATATTTCAACATTTGTAGTGGAGAAGGATGTACATTCCCCCTCCCCCCCGGTCTGCGAAGATTAATGACAGCAGAGCTGATTGACTGGTGTCTCTAAATGAAGTCACATACTTATCATTTGACTAGGAACCACTTTATGACCGTGTCAAATGTCTTATCTGGCCTGGCCAGTATCGGACTACTCACCGGGCTGCGCTACTAGTACTACTGGGCCGAAACGCTGTCCTCGCCAGCGCCACAAAGGCTCTAATGAATCATTGACAGTATCAACACCCTACACAACGACCCTGGACTTAACCCTCGGAGTCGCGTCCCACAAAAACATTAAAATCAACGGGTTCGTATACGACAACCCACCAGTAAGTCGTGTCTCCGCCATCTCCCGGATCGCGTGCTTCGAAGCGAGGATGATGCTTTGTCCACACGGTTTCACTCTTCGCGCACCCGCCAGTCTCATGCCATCAGTGGAGTTCCGTCGGGCGGCCACGTCCTAGTGTCAGGAGACGATCCATCCGTTTCTTATCCTCTTTGTCAGCGCCGGCGGAACCGGGGTAGGCCAGGCCCAGCATCGTTGACCGGTTGATCGAAAAATTCATCATTCAGGTATAACATTAGAACCCGATCCATCCTGCACCGGGCTGATGTCAAAGGTGAAGCATTTGTTATCCCATCGTCAAGAGTGGCCTTCCTGCGACCCCCGTTTCGCACCAGCTAGATAATCGGATGGCCTGACCGATCGTTGGCAACTGCAGACCCGATATTGTCATTGTCAAGTTAAACACCGCCGTTGGAGTACTCTCAGCGTCCCACGGGACGTGCCTATTCACTATGGGGAAGAATGGATCTCCAAGGAACTTCTGAACTTCTGTGCAGGTTAAAGATATTGCATCGCCAGTCTTGAACGTTTCATTCACAAAGGCCCCAGAAGCTGAACATCGTTGTTTCGACGGTACCTTTGCGGCAAGGTTGACATCTGAGGGTTGAGGCGTGCCTAGAGTCAATATCGCCGACTTCATACACTGCTACGAAGGTGCAGTTAGGTATTAAATGTCGAGGGACTATTCTGATGGTTTCCGCTATTAGGAACAATTTTTGAGTGTGTATGTATGAGATATGGATTTGATCAGCTGGCATCACTAAATCACACCATTCTTTCGTAGATTAGCCGGGAATCAGCCTACTTAGCAAGAACTTCGTGCGCGAACAGCATTCGGTGCGTGGTGAAAATCATGGTGAAGGATACATCTAGTGAGTGCGTCATCCAACGTTCAACAGCGTCATGGTCCATCACAGTTACGTAGTTCCGCTTCTCACTCCTTCATTGAAATGCTGCACTTCTCTTTTGGCGCAGTGACCAGATTTCTGACAGTACATGGTTCCCCTCCCATGTCGTTGGGAAACTCAGTGGCGGTTCCGTACTCAGTTTCGTTTGCCACCGTTAAACTGTATGGATACGTTCCACTTCCCCCTCTTTTAGTAGTACATCCTTCCCATCCATTTCCATCGTATTCAGAAATACGCCCTATGCTCACCTGTGACGTCCACCAATAAGGCAATGAAAGACGGTCGGAGGCTGGCTTTACCCGAGCAACGACTGTCCCGTGACGGCAATGAACACTGTTCACAGAAGCAGCCATAGTTCTTCGCATCATTTCCGCAACTCTTCCACGAAGATAAAGCGGCCGTAGACGGAGGTGAGTTCTCTTGTATTGGTGAGGGGCACCGCTGATTCTTGTTATCGCCAAATTCTTGGTTGCCGGTCCATTACCCCATTTACAGGTAGGTTGATATGGGTCATCAATCCAGATAAAACTTTTAAATGGGACAATTCCTCGGGGCTCGGGTCGAGGCCAGCATAAGCGTGGGCCGGAATTGATGGGCTAGGGTACGTAGTAAAGATATATCGTGGTTCCACATGTACTAAGTACTCCGGGCTGTGTGCGGGCATAAGAGGCCTTGCTGACGGTCGATGCTTAAATGGGCGATCAAATACGTCCCTTTGACTTTTGTAAACGGATGGCAGAAATGTGGTACTGACCTTAACGATAGTGCCGCGGCTTCAAGGCTTCCTACTTGCCACCCGAGGTCGCAAGACGTGGTTGCGATTCTAAATGAAAACCACGGTTCAATTTTTCGACCGTAGGCGTCTTGTGGCGTATAGTACACAGCAGCTCCATTCTTTGCACAGCAACGAAGATGCTCTTGCACCGCTTGCCGTCGTCACCTTCTTACCCCCCACCATCCTCTCTCGAGTGTTGTCCAACGTTGGAGGATCACACATCGCTCTTCGTTCCAAAAGAGCAACACGCCAGGTAGAAGATATAGCTGGCAAGCAAACCCGGACCGACGCAACCCCCCTTTGTTCGACTCAATGTATTCTGTTAAACTGGCTGACACTGTTGTTTCTCTTGCACCTCCCATATCCTCCGACTCCCAAACTACTCTGGAGCTGCTCCAGATGAATGACTATACATCCCGTATGATCGCTCATATCTTCCGTCAATGATTCATCTTATAGATAATCATAGTTGCTATTGTCATTGCCGTCGTTTATGATTATCGTGAGTGATGCCCATGTGCACGTGGTCCTTTTCACTCTGAAGTAACGTTTGCAATTACTGTAGTCCTCACCTTTTCGACGGAGGTCTCTTATTTCCCTCTTCACATCATATCTGTTGGTTGACAATATTCAAAGATGGACTATGTTTGGGTAAGGAAGCAACGCTTATCAGGCAAGCACCAGGTCCGTGACAGTCCTACAGCGCAGACCCTGGACCAGGGTCTCCACAATCTTTGTTCTGGTATGTATCAAGGCTCAAGTGAACTCCATGCTGATTCTCCAAATTGATAATGCTGTACTATAGGTTCGATATCCCGGTCTTTGCTGGGCAATGTAAGTCTATTATCGCTACAAGTTACATCATTAACGGTGGATATGCGCTCAAGTTTCAGTGCCCTCTGTATGTTCAGAATTATAATGGATTTTGATCAAAGTAATCAAATATATTTGCAGGTGGTAGTACCTTTATCCCTGGCCCTATCAGAGTCAGTTTTTCTGCTCTCTTGTCTGTCATTACTAACTATCTTCTGGTAGACGTATGCATCTGAATCCCAATAGCAAGCTATGTTGTAATGTCGTTAACAATTCCTTAGGTGTAAGTAGATTGATTTTCTGTTTGCTGCACCATCAATATGAGACATGGATGTCCCAAAGGTACCATAGCATATCTGGTAACTGCTTGGGAACTTGCAATATTTATTAATGCTGCTGATTGTGGGTTACTTTGCCTCGAGTGTGCCCCTGATTCTGTGCCCCTGACTGTGACTTCAATTACAGTGGCAATGATTTTGCGAGTGTATGCAATGTGGAATCGGTCGAGAACAGTCATTTGGATCCTCATGTTCATGTATGTGTCGCAGGTCGTCATTTCCATTGTTTTTGCAGGCATCTACGGAAATCCCAATACAAATATCACAGGTATGTCCCATGTCGAGCTGCGCGCATCGTCGTTGCAATCTCACGGAGACGGCCTCCATCTCGTGCCACCCTTTTTTCAAGTCTCAATCAAGCAAATCGTCGATTTCTCTTTTTGCACTTTCTCGGTCAACGAAATCTCGATCAAGTTTAATACATATGAGAAAATCCCGCGATTTATTCTTGGTGCCACCCTTTTGGTTCTTGCTGTCATCCAAACCTTGAAGCAATCAGCGGAGATGTACAAAGCAACGAAGCAGTGGCAGCCCAACCGGTACATGCAACAACTCGTGAGAGATGGAATTCTTTATTTTTTCATGTACGTCTCGCTTTCCACATTCTCTCGTTCATCGCCATTACGTGCTGCCATGCATCCTATTTTTGATTACTTGTCCAAAAACTAACCACTCCGTTGTTTTATTCTCGATTGCCAGGAATATGGTCTACAGTATTAATTTTACGATCCAATTCATGTCTACGCTAAACAGCACTTTGCTGCTCTTCGTGAACTTGGTTTCATCTGTGATCTTATGCTCTATGGTGCCTCGGTTCATTATCAGCGTGCGAGAGCTGTATGACCGTGACCTCCTTTGTCACCGGCAGGGAATTGACACTGGATTCGGTGCGGTGTCGCAACCCGCTGCCGGCGAACGTGCTACTTTGTCTGCAATTGCATTCGCGAGTGTCGCCCCGGAGAACTCGGAAAGAGACGCGAACGAATCAGAGGGGGTTTGACCCCAAACTTGGGGAGATAATACGTATCAGGTTTTTGAACGAGGATTTAGAGAGATCGACTCGGAGGATGAGCCCTTGTACGTCTGGGGCACTGAGGAGTAGTAGCGGTGGTACTTCAAATGGTGATTCGAATATTTATTTTTCCCATGCATATGCCTCGTCTTTGGAGCCCAATGTGTCATGTATATCCCAGCGCTGTGAAATGTAAGCACAGTCTCGAACTTTTCTGTACGTGAATACCGATGGTCGATTCGGACGTCTCAATACCTGGTGGTTGCGGTCGTGGTAGTAGGGGATGCCGTGCCCTCGTGATAGAGCGACATGGGCCGATGCCGTCCAATCCAGGCGTCTGATAAACTTCAACTCACGAACACGAACATACCCGACTGACCCTCCTTCAGAGAAGTGGGTAGTGGTCCTGACTGATCCTGGCCATTGGCTAACACTAGCCATTTCGCTGAAGTCTGCCATGTTCGGAATAGCGCATCGATCAGTCAATTGCACATGTAAATCTCCAGCGGGTGCTCCCCCGGCGTTTGCATACTTTTCGGACGGTGGCCATCAGATATACGTGGCATACTGAAAAATGTCTCCTTCCAGATGGCTTGGAGACCGTGGATCCCCAGCGTTGAACTGGTGACATTTCCCTTTGATGCCCAAGTGGGTCAACGCAAAGGGGAATCATTTTGAATTAGCGGAACAAGCCAAGAGACAACCAAGTTGATCGGAATGGAGAAGATACACCACCTGTTGGGGATCGAAGAACGAGTTTCGGACATATTATTCGGGGGTACATACGTCATTGTGCTGAAGACGACACGCGCAGCCTTGTGAATGGGAGAGGTATATGCAATGACCTCCGTCGATCAGACTGGTCCACTTGACTTCTTTAATGCACACAGTTGGACTCTTTGAACTTGTGAAGAGATACCTCACACTGTTAAGAGTCAGTAACCCTAATCCTTGAACGTGACATCCGACTGATAAAGCGGTGCATACCCTGGGATCTGATAGAAGTAATGCTCCGGGTCGTCACAAGATCCGACCGTCGACGGTCCGTTTGTTAATGAGGCCAGAGGACGTGTGCGTATGCCCAAACCCTTGATACGCCAGATCGGGGCCGAGCACATCTCAAAGTTGAAAAGGGCTGCGTTGAAGGGATCACGTGTAGCTTCTTCAGCTTGCCAGTGACAGGAATGGAAATTTTCGGAACCGGGCCGAGTTCCTTGGGACTACACACTAGCACTTCGCAGCACAAGAGTGCCACCGATGAATTGCTGACAGCACCGTCCACGGCACCCAACCCTCGGAGTCCCACCAAATAACTAACATTCCCCCCAAAAATGAACACAAGTCCTACTGCAACCCCAAACTGCGTCTCCGCCGTCTCCCCAGTCAAATGGATGCACGCGTTCGCCTACACCCCGGATTCCTCTGCTCGTGTTCGAAAAAACAACGGCTGCCGATATCCCGACTTAGTAGCAGTGGATCCAGCGGATGACGCCCTGCCCACGCAGTTTCACTCGAGCGCAGGGTCAGGGTCTTGCCAGGATGTCAATGGCCCGGATGCTTTGATAGGTCGTGGCCGAGATGGCTCGGACACGTATATTTCTGATCCTCATTTGACAGTGCCTGCAAAGCGCAAGCGGCAGGAGAGGGATAGGGATAGGGAAGCTCTATCGTCATCCAGCGTCCCAGACAGTCCCACCCGGCGGCACACAAGGAGGGCACGATCCGGGACCCGGTGCACGTCTGCGATCGGAGGGACCGGATACGACCAGGTTCCTAGCCCATCCCACGCGTCTGCTATTGCCCTCCCAACTCGTCCCCGGTCTCGTCGCGTCGTGCTGGATGCGGTAGAGATCGTCGGAAGGAAGAGGTCACGAGGCCGTGTGGTCGTCTGCACTGGGCGTCCCACCGAAAGTGCTAGCCATTATCCCACTCCGCCCGTCAGCCGCGCGGACAAAAACGTCGGAGCGCATGGCAGCAACCCTAGCTCTCACATTTCACACCCTATTACCGTAGAGCGCGAAGAGAGTGCCGCTCCGGAACCGGCATCACCGATGAAGACGTCCAAGTATTTCGCGCGCGTATCCGCACCTCCAACGTGTTCCGTATCGAAGAATTTACCAGTTCTGACTCCACCTAGTTCTCCAACGTTCACGATTCCGTTATACATTGAATCTTCAGATTTTGAGTATCCTCCGCTGGATATTTCGTCTGACGAAGTAGCGCAAGGTACTGTGGACGAGTCAAGGACATGGTACGACAACCCTGGGCTCTTTGACGACCTCGTGATCATGCTGAGGCGACTGAAGCCAATACTCGTACAGGGTGGGTGATTTCGTCTATACTATTACTTCAGCCATAAATAAGCAAAGTTCGGACGAGCAGAGAGTGTACGAGACAACCCATGGAAAGTGCTTATCGCTGTCCGATTGCTCAACGTGACGACCGGGAAAGCAGCCATTCCCGTTTTTTGCAAGATTATATCGCGCTGGCCAACCCCTCTGGACCTCGTGCGTGGTGGGTTGTGCGACCGCGTCTGCTCGATTTACCAAGGCTGATGGCAAGCTCCAAGCCCCGCAAGACGAGCTCGTCGAATTGCTGAGACCACTCGGGCTTTATAACAAACGAGCGAGTTGGCTCAAAGAAGTATCTGAGCGCTTCGTTGAGAATCGACAAGTATCGAGTCGCTCGAGACCACCCTTGGCTCCCCTACTGTCAGAGGAACGCATCGTGTTCAATGCACCTCACTTGCGCTACCCCGGCGTTGGCCCATACGCACTCGATTCGCTCCGTATCTTTTGTGCAGATGACACGGATGGATGGAAGCGCGTGATGCCACAAGACAAGGAACTGGTGCGATATCTGGTATGTCTCTCTTCCCATCTTGCCCGTGCCGACTGAGATGGATATCAACGGGTGACGACAGCGTTGGCGATGGGCCGTCGAGGAAGGGAAGGTGTGGTACCCCGGAGGAATGGGTATGATCGGGGACGTGGACGTGCCATATCTAATCACGTTGGTTGACGAACTTGCGGCGCATTACGATGGCGTTATTGGTGGGGAGGGGTATATGTACCACTTTTGCAACGATCTATGTGACGTGTTGAGTGGCAATCCGACACTGTAGCCACATGGATTGGGACGACCTGGTCACACGACCAACGGCTCATTCGGATTGGACTCCGACCGTTTCTGGCGTGCCGAAGGGCGGCAATCCTGGGGTGGTCGTTTCCAGATCAGGCAAGCAACCCCTGTGGTGACCAATTTTTCGTCCAGGTCGGAGGGCGCATCGCCACTCGGCCAGCCAACATCGAGAGTCCGACGGATGAATATTCACACTCCGCTGGTATGCCGGGGCAGCAACCCCTTTCCGTTCGATGACTTATATAACCGTTACGATCGCCATGAACGAGCAAGAGGCGTTTAAAACGGGCTCGAATTCGCTCCCCGTCCCTCCTTATTTCCTTCCATCACCATGCCAAAGCAGATTGTTAACAACATCCCCGGTGCTGTCCCACCTCTCCCTGCATTCTGTCCGTCTCCACCATCTCCTGTGTTCGTCCTTTTGACCCACCTCCCTCACAGCCCAGGTAGTCATTTCAAACGGAAATGTGTATGTCTCTGGAAGTATCGGGGTTGACAACGAATACGACATCGTCGGCGGCATACAGGCACAGTCCGTACGTCTACTCCGTCCACACGATCATCCTGATCCCACTCCATCTTGTAGAGGGCCGCCCTCGGAAATATGAAGGTGCTCCTCGAGGGGGCTGGATCTGGTCTTGAGCATGTCCTCAAAGTGACTGTCTACTTGACGGAGATGGTCCGCGACTTTGGCGCCTTTAACGACATATACTTGGAGGTGAGCCCGCCTTCCAATGTGACGATGCCGAGTGGTGTGTCAATTGTGCTCTAGTACTTTTCCGACCCAGAGAAATTGCCTGCGAGGACGTGCATCGGTGTTGCAGCCTTGCCGATGGGTGCCTTTGTCGAGGTCGAGTGCATAGCAGAGCTGAGACACATCTTTTAATGCATCTTGTGTTCGGGACTGCCACGAATGAAAGAGAAAAACGCGAATAATTGGATGACAGCGAATACATAAATGACGATTACCGGCGTAATAAGTAGTACGTGCAAAAGGGCGTCCACAGGGACCGGCTGGGATGCATGGCGGTCCTGCACCAGATCTCACCATCACGTTTCAAACGCAGCCACGACACTAGCGGGCAATGGCGATCACGGAAAAGAACCAGACGACAAGCGGACCCCGCCCGGGCTATACGATCGATTCGACGCCGCCGTGGGTGGGCGGCTCGTGGTGTTTCGCCACGCGGGCTGCTTTCCCCGCAGGCTCTGGAGGACCTCACTCAACAACCGACGTATCTCTGGCAAATACCGAGCCAACACCTCCGACGAGGGATCTTCTCCCAGACACTCTTCCAGCACAGTCCGCAGCTGCGTCGGTATCCCGTGCAGATCGCTGTCCGAGTCGTCAACATCTCGGGTGCAGGGGGGGAAGGCGACGCACCTCGTCGGGATATCGTATCCCTCGAACGCATGCACGAGGGCATTGAACTCGACGCCGAATTGGACGTAGCAGTCGCTGACGTCCTCGGGCTTGGCTTGTGTGCAGCTCCAGCGATGGAGGGCCGCTTCGAGGGCTTTCATGTCGCGAATGAGGTTGTGCACGATCGTGGGGACGTCCGCATGAAACTAGGAGGGTCAACACATGCGGGTGTGTGTCTGGATAGGGGAGCTCACGCCTGGAGAGTACGATCCTGGACCAGCAGGGGCCATCGCGATGTGTAGATGTGGAAAGACGGCTCAGTTGGCCATGAATATATATGGAGCGAAGACGAGCTGTACAAGCGAGCGAGGTCGAGTTTTATCGTATCACGTACAGCCCCCTTTGCAGTGGGTGGCACTGTCGCACAGCACGCACGGTTGTGCAGATCACAACTTTCAAATCGTACTGACAGCTATCAGCATCATGATACAGGTTCAAAACGCGTGAACACGGCTGTTTCATCTGATCCCTTCGCCCCTCTCCGTCTAGGGTCCGACACATACAGCCCGCTAACCGCACCACTGACCTCGCCCTTGAACGACGGCTGCAAAACAGGCGTTCAGCACTCGGCAACGTCCAACCAGATGGCGTGCGACCGACGTTGGCTTTATAGGCCGACAGCAGTGGTTGCACAGCTCGGTACGGCCATCCGAACTCGCTCATCATCTTTTCTTGCTCCGTCGCCGAGCCCGTGAGGAACCGTGCCACACGCAGCTGAACATCCCGCTCTGTGATCTGCTGGTACTGCTGCATCGTCTGCGGGAACCATGCATCCCGTTTCTGGCGTGCTGTCTCGTCCCGCGTCTTCAGCGCGTTCCGTCTGCGGACGAGATGCAGGAACGTCTTGAGGTACGTGTATCGGAGTGTGGACAGTGCATCGTCCATGTCGCGCTTGAAACGGTCCATCTTCAGTACCTCGTCATCGAGGGCCTGGTACAGTGAGCATCAGCGAAACGCAGGACAAGGAATAGTGCGCCACCTCGAGTGCGGTCTTGAACTCCACTTGGTCGGGATGTGTTTCGTCAATGTCCATGTACGCCGAGACGTCATGGCAGCTCCGATGGTCGATGAGTTCCTGGTGATATTCCGAAAGCTGGAACCTAAACAGGTTCTCGATGTCCTTTGCGTGCTGTTTTTTGAGCTCTTTGATTTTCGCGGTGAGACTGTCGAGAGTCTCGACTGGGGTTGACTTGGACTCGCCGAGCTTTCGCAATGCGTCGGGTCTGGATGGGGTTGGAGATCGAGTGGCGCTGACGGGGAGGCGGGAACGTACGAGGGGACGTAGGTGCCTTTGTTGGCGAGGATGTACTGCGCGAGACGTGCGTTTCTGAGCGTGATGTCGTCTGGACGGTTCCTGTCGACGGGGGGGACGCCAGATTCACGAAACCCGTTTTTTTGGTTGTGGGCTGGGTCTGGTTTGCGGAGGCGACCGGAGGCCATGGATGTTGATGTTGATGTTCAAGGTCATCGCGATCCTCCCATCAAGCTCAATGTCCACCAAACGCGACGCTCTCTTTCCGTCAACGTCCATCGGAAGGGCTCACGGCGCCAACATCGCCCGCACGCCATCCCGCGAGGCTCTGGCAGTCCACCCCCTCCTCAGCCCAGGTCCGCCCGCACCGCCATCCAATCAACCGTTGGACGGCTCGCCAAACGCCAAGTATGTCCCATATACACCCCGACAACGACCGACGACGACAGGTACCCCGGTCCAGGCAGCCGCGACGCCATCTCAGGGCGGTGCGCCCGGGAAACCTCAGCTCGTGAACCTCAGAGCCGCTGTACAAAACATTGGCCTCGAAACCCACTCCATCGGGTGGGCCATCCTCGAGAAGATCTCGCACGAAGGCGATTCCTCTGACGAGTGGTCCGAGATATGGAACGCGCTCACTAAAGGAAGGGTGCGTCTCGTCGCATCATTCACCGGCTCCTCCTCATCGTCTGTAGGCGACGCTACTCCTGCCTGCAGAACCGACGTCAGGCCATGACTTGATCACCTCAGAATTCGTACAAGACCATCTCATCCTGTGCGATCTCACGTCCAG